>NDGM011141302.1:0-10332 GCA_002564305.1 Octomys mimax | reverse complement strand
ATATTTAAATGGCAATGGAATACCCATCTCTGACAAAACTAAACAAAAAAAGGGGATAAAAATTAAAGACCATTCTGTGTTTATATACAAAACAGCCAGGATAAATATATAGCTACTTTGTCTTAATTCAATGAGAAGAAAGATTTATATTAATAGTGTCTGTGGACAGGATATCATGTCTGCATCTTGTACTATGAATGACCACTATGAAGGCAACAATATGCAATTTATTAATTATTGAAACTGTCCTATTAATCAGTTTTGAAACTGTCTCATTGCTATTTGTTTCTCAATAAAATTAATAGAAAATGAATAAAGAAAAACTAAAAAAAACTAAAAAAAGAATTCTTAAATGAAAGAATTTCTTCTGTTCTATTGTTTTAGTTTTCTTTTTAAAAATTCCAATAGTATGTATGGTTTTTATCTTCTATTTAACTACTTCCTCCTTGATTATTAGTACTTTATTTTATTTTTGCTGTTCTTTTTAAAAATGTATTTGGTTGTTGCAGTGTCTCATGATGCAGCTTGGACTTGTGGTGACCCTCCTGCTTTCAGCTCCCCAGTGCTGGGTTTACGGGTGTGCGACCCCACACCTGGACTCTGGCCAGTTCAGCTGGGTGCCTGGGATGGAACAGCAGTGCCTGAAATTGCCTAAGTTTGCCTAAGCAGACATTTTAGTCTGCTGAGTTATCTTCCTGGCCCTCGTGTTGGTTATGTTCTTTGTTCAACTTTCAAAATGTTTTTACATTTAACAAATCTTTCCTTCAGAAATTATAATTTCGTCTTTCTTTTTGATCTCATTATTTTCTTGAATTCAATTAATTCAAGCAACTAATCTCTTTCATTGAGGTCAGTATTTTGTTGTCCATTTTTCTAATGAAATTTTGAATTATCCCAGTTAATTATCCCAGTCATGTGTGTGTGTGTGTGTGTGTGTGTGTGTGTATGTGTGTTGTAAATATTCTGAAATGCTTTTCTAAAATCAGAATCTCATTTGACTTGGAATGAAATTTGGTATTCTTATATTATTTTCTTTATTGCATCCTCCTTTTTGAGTGGGCAAAGCAGAAAAACTCTCCATAACCTGAATGTTCTTAAACAGTGGCTTTGTGCAAATGGAGATTGCATTTGTCTTTTCATTTGTGTGGCTAGGGTGAGGGATTCACAGTAGTGTGTAGCACTCCTAGTTTAAGAGCACCCTCTTCTGTTTGCAGCAAAGTGGAATTTCTTTAATGATATATTTTTTTTACTGTGCCTTCTTTTTGATATAATGAACACATATTTTTACTCAATGTACTTCTTGTTGCATACACAGTAATTCCCTAGCATTTGATTTGTTATTGATATCTTGGTTTCTGGTGAGGTCATGAACTCATATTTTAATATAAGATCATATTTGAAACTAGGGATGCTTTACTTTAACAATTTTAGAACTTTCTATTAGCATTCATTTAAAAAAAATTCTTCAGTCAATACAATATTCAGACAATTCCATGTCTATATTAGAGACTGGTAATAACAGGTTATGAAAGCACAGCCCTTATTTTTTAAGAGTAATCCACTCTCAAATACTGCCAGATTTTTAAGGTGAAAATGAGGAATATCATCTTTATTTTTTTAAATTCCAGAGTGAATATATGTATGTACATATGTGGGTGTGCATATACATATGTATATATATATATTAATTTTGCAATTTTAAAATATTAAATACACTAGAAACTAAGAAATTTGCCTTCTATATTTTGTTCTATGTTGTTTGGTAGATAAGATTTTTTTTCCTGGTGTAACTATTTAAAGTGTTTAGTTTTACTATATATAGTCTTTAAGATATACTGTAATTTTGCTTTTTTTGTTTTTAATATTTGTAAGGTCACATTCCTTATTTTCATTTCCCACATCTGTCTGCTTTTATTTGTAATTCAATTATTCTTCTATGTATATTCTTTACTTAAAATTAAATATGCATATATAATTATATAATGAATCTGATAAAATTATATATATATTATATATATGACATTTATACTCTATTCCCAACTTGTGTTTTGTATTTTTCTTAAGTTTTATATTTATTTTAATAGCTAAAATATTTGAATGTATTCTTCCTTTTTATTCCTGCTAGATACTTTAATTTGATGTTGCTTCTTGTTTCTCTTTTTACCCATGACAACATAAGATTCTTTTCTTTCTTATGAGTTTCTTCCTCTATTCCATATTAACTTGGAACTGATGTACCTTCTCTAGCAGAAATGTGGAGATATCAAACTAATGTATAAACTTGATTTCGTTGGGACAGGAACATTTTTCCTTTCTTGGCTTGTGATTTGCATGTTCAATCCTTAACATGTCCAGCTATTGGTGTCCACTAAGGGAAAACCATGATTTACCTCACGGTCTTTACTATTGTGAATAATTATAAACATCTAGGAACTCACAAGATTGCATACAGTCTCTCTGCTTTGAAGTCTGAATAGGTAACACCTGGATGTCATTTTCCAAGGGGAAATCCAGATGTTGTGGTGATAGATACCCTCAGGGAACCATGAAATTTTGTTTTCACAAATGGGGTGCTTGGAGTGGTCTATGATTTTCTCTCCTTGGTCCCTTGGCTAGCCCAGGTGACAAGAATCATAACTTCTCACTCTTGAGTATGAGACGACAGAGTTTGACATAAGCCTACCACTTTTCCTCTTGGCCGGTAGTTGTAGAAAACTGAATTCTAACACTAAGTCATTTAATTTTACAGAAAGATTTTTTCTTTCTTTCTTTTTTTTTTTTTTTTTGGTGGAACAGGGATCAAACTCAGGTTCTTGAGCTTGCCAGGGAAGCGCTTATTCCACTGAACCATCTCCCCGGCTCCTAAGTCATTTAATTTTAAATTTAAACAGAATACCTGTAGATAAAAAATGAACTGCATATTAAGTTTAATTAGCAGGTAACATTATACTACCTGTAATTTGAAATGATTTATATTTTTGTTTAGTATTTCATAAAGACATGTTAAAGTAGGAAGTGGATCGTGCTAAGTAGAATGATGAATATTGTAAGAGTGTTTGTGGAAGCTGATATTTAAGAATTAACTATTTTTTAGCATGACACTAAAGGTGTGAATTAAATTATGACAAATCCATACACTGAATATTGTATTCTACACAGGATGAATAAAACTGTTACAACTATCATTCCTATAATATCTTTAATGTATCAATCACTGTTGAGAGTGATTTCCATAAACCTCACAACGACATCACAATGTAGGTGCTACTATTTTCTTCACTTTACTAGAAAAGAAGCAAAAACTAAAATACAAGAAGGGTAAGAAACTCAGTACCACCCAGCTAGGGGTAAAATAGAACAAGCATAGAAAAATAACCTGATTTTGTAAAGACAAAAGTCAAGATGCAAAATGATACATGAAATATAAGTAACATTTCTGTAAAACTCATATGCTTGTATATGTTTGTATGTTTGTGAAAGAAAAGAAACATCTCAATACTACACATAAGACTCTAGTGTTAGAAAGTTCTGGTTTTGTTTGATACACAGATGTTTGATTTTATAAAATTTATTACAATACACTTACATCACTTTTTGCAATGGGCAGTAGAAACAAAGTTTAAATGAAGAGATTAGCTTTTTCTCATATGAAAAATGTTGTCAAAAGTTTTTTATATTTTCATGAAAATGCTAACTGCAAGTTATTTGTTTATAATAAAGTTCATTACAGTTTTTTATCTTTGAAAAGTATACTTTGATATCAAACATAGGATATTAAATATTTTATTGACTTCCTGGGGAGTAATTTCCATTCTGCGATTTTTCTGTTCTGAGGCCCTATCCTTTCTAACCCTTTGTCATATCCTCTCCCCCACCTCAGTTTTCTCATGTGAGAGAAACAAATTTAGTACCTCACCATCTGGATCGCAATCGCTAAGTTTATTTAAGTCCTCGAGGCTGCCGCCAAGAATGCAAAGCTCTTTGCTTGCTCAGCTGAAGCTTTCTAAAGTCTGGGAGCTTTCTAGTGCAAGACAGCTAGAGAGAACAGAACTGCAAACTTATTTAAATACTTACTTACTGTAAACATTTGACATTAAGTAACATTATCCACTTAGATGATATTCAGTAAACAGTCATGGCCTCATTCCCAATTTCTTTTAGATTTTAGACGTTAATATTACCTATGTTTGTCTTTCCATCAAGTAATAGTTTTTGATAAATTAATTTTCAAGCAAGCTGACAAAGGGAAACTTATAATTTGGTTTACACATGAAATCAATTAATGAACTGAGGAGAAAAATCATTGAGAAACTCATTACTAATTCAGGTTCAACTATGATAAGGCAGTGTCTAGATATAGCTCATCATAAAATCCTTGTTTGAATTGGTAAAGGTACTAATTTTGGGGGAATAAACTACTTTTGCCAACATAAAAGTATTGACTCCGAAGGATATAAAGATTTGAATAGCTGTAACTCAGTGTTTTCCTAATAATTGGTTGTGCTTAAGAATGAATTGAGTACCAACTTTCCATCAGCCTTTTTTTTTTTTTTTCTTTTTTGGCAGAACTAGGAATTGAACTCAGGCCCTTGTGCTTGCCAGGGAAGCACTTATTCCACTGAGCCATCTCCCCGGCCTCCATCAGCTTTCTAACAAGCAAAGTAATATATCCAAAGGTCTGCTAGATTAAAAAGTCATAAACATAGTTATAATGGAATATGCACTATTTCTCCTTGTGTCTATAAAAATGCTTTGCAAAGGCTGAGAAGCAAAAGCAATAATATAGAAGTAATTCCTGTAAGAAATGAAAAAAAATATTTTGTTTATTTTTCCTTTGGGTGTGAAGTATTCCTTATCTACACCTTCACTTTGCTTATACACATCCACTGATTAAGTCAGAAAACACTCTTGTTTATCAATTAATCTGGTACTTGGTTGTTAGAGAAGAGAAAAATAAAATTTCAAATGAAAATAAGAAAAGAGAGATAAAGCAAATACATCTGAAATAAGATACCTATATTAGAAAAAAGACTTTTAACAATCTGAACATTGAAAACAGGAGATGAGCATTATTAAAAATGACCCACAAAATTACATTAAATAGTTGGCATTACTCAAAAATAATTTTACTTCTTCCTTTTTCTTCTGCACAGAGATAAAGACATAGTTTATTATCTACAATTTTTACCTTGATTGATGTTCTATTGTTTCAGCTTCAAAAAACTAAGTGACCTGGCTGCAATACTTGTTTACAAAAAATAATTAAGGTCCTTACCGACACATAGGGCCACTTCTCTCCACCACACAAATGCCACCATTTCTGCAGTAACTTACTGGACACTCTAAAAAGAATCATCACAAAGACAAGAGTTAATTATAAGCATCACTTGGAGAAAGGAGGACGCAGCACTGCTACTTATTGCATTAAACCTGATCTTTGCTAGAAAGTGGCTTCTCAGTCTCCCCAGGAGAATTCTCCTAGGCGTCTTGCTCTACCACGCAGTTGTTCAGTGGGCCTCGCTGCCCTGAATAGGCTTGCACTCTCTGTGTGCCTCAGCGAAACTCTATGTCCAAGACTTTATTCTCTACTGCACTAGTTACAATTGACAGACTTAGAACATGTCTTTGTGATATATTAGGGATTTTGTGTATTTGGTTTTGTGGCTTTTTAGTAAAAGGATTTATTCAAAGCTAGCTCCAAGCATATTTGTTACTGAAATTTTTAGCTCACTGATACATTTCTTTAATGCCACACAACATTCAACCAAATGATAACAAGTTAGTGTTTCATAGGGACAATCTTGTGTTTCCCCCCCTGTTATTGGAGAATGAACTCAGGGCTTTGAACCTGAACTACATCTATCTATCGAGACTGGGTCTCTCCAAATCAGTACTTTATGAGTAAAGCTGGTTTCAAACTTGTCATCTTTCTGTCTCAACCTCTCAGAGTGCAGTTTGTCTTTGTGACCACCAACTAAATCACTTGTATGCAAGCCCATGTCCTATCTCTGTATCCATGACATGTGTCAGCTTAGTTCAAGTTTGCCCCTTTTGTATTGGGCCCTGTTATTTCATTATTTGTTTTATTCCGGTAATACCTGAAATTCAGTCTCTTTAGGATGAAGGCAACAGTTCTGGAGGTGAGTGAGTAGGCATGTATTTTGGCAGTGTTTTGCATGTGTACATTGCAGCATGAAGGGGTTAAGGCCCCAGAAGAGGATGCAGTATGTCTGGGGAATGAGAGAAATCCTGCAACCGGGCTGGGACAGCAGCAGAGATAGGCGCAGTGTTCTAAGATTCAGCATCGCTGGGTTGGTAGGAAGCACAGAGACTGCTGTTTCTGTGCGTCGCACTTACAAAGAGAATTCTGGCTACAGGAAATCAGGTTAACAGAAAGAAAGGTCAAGACTAAAATTAAGGAGCCCAGATGAGATAAGAATTTTTCATAATAACCTGGGAGAAATATGCTGCTTGTCTGAGTTAAAAGAGTAGCCTAGGATGAGGTGAGAGATATAATAATGTAAGATATTTTAATGTTAGAGTTGAAACTATTTTTTTGAAGAATTGAAGCAGATGTTCAAATTTCTGGCTGAGAAACATATTTTATTACCTTTCCCCTCCTTCTCCACCTTCTCCTTACTGTTTCTTCCCCTCTGTCATTACAGTGACCATCATCAGGATCGGCTATGTGTCCACAGCACTTTCCACAGTTCCCCCCAAATTATGTCAGATGTTCTATATTCATTCTCATTTTACAGAGGAAGAAACTGAGGCTTTAAGCAGTAAGTCAAACTTACTTTATAGCAAAGAAGCCGCTGAACTAGAACTAAATCCTAGTTATCTAACAGCTGGTCCTGTTAGCACAGCAATGTTAAATGATTTACTGTTTAATCCAGTCTTTCTATAAAAGCTTCCACTTCTTGATACTATAGGCTTGGGAATTCTTTGAATTATGTGGCATCTATTCCTAGTGGCAGATAAATGTGCATATGTGCAATACCCTGCATATAATTTGGAGAGATGCATGTATTGCAGGAGTCTACCAGAAAGGCTTGCGCAGCAAATCAAGTCTCCAATGAGTTGCTGGTGTTTTCTTTATCTAGAAATCCTGGCACATAGAATGTAGGAGAGATAGAGTCTCAGAAATTTGAAATGTATAGTAATTGGCTGAGAAGTTTTTGTCTATTTGTTTTGCTTACAAGCTCTTCAGAAACTTCAGTGAGCTATATATCAACAGCAGTAGAACACATTACATATACAAAATTATATTTATAAGGGACCATCCTACAATTTTCTGTCTTTAATGTCTTTCTTTCTCTATTTCTGTTTCCAATGGATGATCATCATAGTCATAGTATTGCTTTAGTGTAAATTTTATTAACCTTTACGGTTGCAATTAACTAGATGAATGCTTTACATTTAGTCTTGCCAGTTCTGGTCAATAATTTTCAGATCACAAGCAACAAAAACTTTAAAATAATAAGCTTTTCCAATGTAATTTAGAAACAGACCAGGTTCGCTGAAATGTACTTAACCTGCCTGAACCTGATGTGCTTGTTAATAATTCAAACCCTGAGGTAGGTGAAACCAGATGCTTCCCATCTGTTTAGTGACCACTACGGGGATTGCAGGATGCTATGAGGTTCAGGCTCCTAAAACTATGAAACATGGACCTTAAAGGAATATGATGTTTGGAAAAATCTTACAATATATAATACACAGGTAACATTTAGAATGAAACATTCTTAAAAGCATTTTTCAGGACAGAAGCATTGACTTTATCATATTTGACAGATAAGCCAAAATTATAAAATAGAAATAGAGAAAAATAAATAATGTAATTTTCTTAGGAAAACAGTTGCATTAGTTCTTTATTTTACTCTTCTGTGATTACTGTTCTGCTAGAGGATTCGAAGGAATTCACACCTAACTGAAATAGACAAGGCAGTGCAAACGTGCTCTCTAGCTTGGCCTTCGGTTTCTTCCATCACTCCGTGTGAATGGTGAACCTTTTGTTCATCTGACCATATTGTTAAAGGTAGATAATGTCAAAGCAGACAAGAAACTCCCAACATGGTATGATTTGTGCCTCTAAAATACAATTCTGGGGAAAATGTCACCTTCAGGTAAATGAAAGGATGTTAATATTGTTTTTTAATAGTTTCAAATATAGAACTGTAACATTTCTACCTTCCTCTTTTCCTGTAAAGAGAGCAATAGGATATCTGATCAGGTACTTTATTTGAAGTCTAAGTAGGCACAGCAGAGCATTCAGCCCCCACAGCGTTGCTCTTGCACACCTCTGCATAGTTCGCAGGACCACCACTCCCCATTGCTTCCTATTCTACCATGTTCGTAACTCAGTGCTGTGCTACTGTTTCCAGTAATACAGAAGATAAGCCTCTTTGGCATTATTATTTGATCTAATTCTGCTTTTGTTATTTATATTGTTTGCCTCACTTAAGTGCAAAAATTATATTCTTACTTAGATCTGACATAAAATATTTCAAATTTATTCAAATACATGATTGAATATGTATCTTTTATTATTGATTCATATTATCTCTAAGTTGTGACAGAATTATATTGGCCTATGTTATGGCTTGTGTCTAGTTGTTCCCCCAAAGCCTCATGTAGTCATGGGGTGGGAACTTCTACAGTTTGAGATTAATTCATGATCCACTAGGATTATGGGTTTTAGTACTTCTGGGATTATGGGTGTGATTACTACACCCATCCTGGGGCATATATCCTGAATGCAATTTAAGAGAAACAGACTACTTCTCTGTTGCCATTTGTTGCTGCTATTCCTCCATTTTGATCGAGCTCTCTGCCAGTGCCGTGAACTGCTGCCCTCTGCCATGTGCCAGTCTGCCTTGGAGCCAGCTGAGTATAGACTGGAACCTCTAGTGATTGTGAGCTAACTAAACCTTTCCTTCCTCCATTTTGGGTGTTGGGTGTTTTGTCTCAGCAATGAGAGAAGCGTGACTGAGACAGCCTATGTGACTATTACCCTCTATATCTTCTCTATGAAATGAAAACTCAATTATTGTGCAGGGATGTTAAAATGGGTTATAGTATAGAATTTTAACAATTTTGATACAGGTAAGAACACTGATATACTTTAACAGATCATATATTGTATAAGTGCTCAAAGGTAAGAAGAAAGATGATTAAAAGTTAATCTAAAATTTAATAAGATTACTTCAAAGAAAATGATCAGACCATACAGATTGGAAGCTCTTGAAAAGAAGCAGGAATACTAAAATTTCTTAAAATTATAACATTTTTATTAATAGCATTACATTGCATATGGTTTCTTTATTATACAAGCCAAGCAATTTTTATAGACTATTAAATACCATTAATCTGAAATCAAATCATATTAAATTAAAAGTGCATATTGCTTTCTGTGTTTTCTCTTGGGTTTACTCCAGTGTTTGTTGTAAACTCAAGTCCATAATATTATATATTTATAAATGTTTTTGAATATAATTATTAATGTCATTATTTTTCATGTACCCCAAATCAAGCACAGAAATTCAATGATTCCTTTTTACCATAAATGAAAGTCAATTTTTAACATTTTGTTTGTCTGCAGGTTACTGGTTCATGCTGCAAAGAATATCTGGAAGGAAATAGAATACCTGAGCAGCTGGATTCATCCTGGTGGAAATCCACGCAGTGGGCAAAGCCATCGCAGCGCTGGTGAGCTGGGATACAGCTGTCCGAGGAGGTGCATGACAGGGCACCATTAAAACAGCTCTTATTGGCTAAAAGAAACAACAATGGTCATGGCTGTGAACATGTCTTTATTTTTCCAATGAGAAATCCAATATAAAGTGTATAATAAAAGATAGGCAATAGGAAAAAAAGGGATGGAAAAAATTACTTGATCCAGACAGCATGTACAATTCATCTAAAAGTGTACCTCTGTTCAGTGTAATTGTCTTATGTGATTTATGTGTTCTTTTGAGTATTGACTGGTAGTTAATCTGTATGTATGATAATTAACTCTATTAGCACTGATAAAATGAATAAATTTGATGCTTGAAAAAAGTTTTTATGAAGGAAAGTGGAGGGGAAGAGGAAAAATAATTGAGATGTGTTATGTTCATGAACCTATTCCCTACAATGAATATAATCGTTATGCACTACAAATATGTAGAAGTAAAAATTATAATAAAATATTGCCAATAGAATAATTTCTTCATACACATATATTATTATGAACTGAACTGTGCAACCTACCAAAAGTTGATATTGAAGTCTTTTTTCCCCCATAATTTTATTGAGAAATAAATAGCAATGAGACAGTTTCAAACCAAATTG
>NDGM011141274.1:0-11778 GCA_002564305.1 Octomys mimax | reverse complement strand
GGGAGGAGCTTGGGGAGGAGAGGGAAAAGAGAAGAGGAAAAAGTGGAAGTTTTTATCACTCAGGAATACTTCTTAGACTTATGAGACGTGATCCTGTTTCTGAAGGTAGTGATGTACGTATGCCCAGGACAGCCATGGTATTTTGATAGCTATTTTCGTAGAACCATATCTTGTTTATTTCTCCAGTCCTGTGTGCTTAATTTGACACTGGCATAAAAACAGTGTTGATGGCTAAATGAACATCTTTGCTGAAATCAATTAGCTTTAGAAGCATAGATTTCTTTCTGAGTTCTGGGTTGTATTGCCTCATGTGTTCGTTTTTGTATCAGTAATGTACTACTTTGGTTAGTGTAGCCCTGTAGAGTGTATTTTGAAGTCAAATATTAGGATGGATTCAGCTCCTTCCTTTCTTTCTGTTTTTTCTTTTTCTTTTTTTAAAAGAGAATAAAAAATAATAAAACATTAGAAATAATACAGAATTTCACAGCAGTGGTTGTTATATGGCACACTATTGTCTTCAAAGCAGTTGTTCAGGTTACTAGATATAAACATGTAAAGTTGGTCAAAATAAAAATTTTTAGCATTAGCTGCTCCCTTCAATAAACCAATGAAAACTAGTAGTACAATTTTGCTTTAGTTATTTGGCTTATTTGTGGCTCCATATAACTTTTAGGTTTTTTTTTCTGATTCTTTAAAAATGTCATTGGTATTTAGATGGAGATTGCATTGAGTTTATTGATCATGCTGGGTAGCATGAACATTTTAATAATATTGATTCTTCCAATAAATAAACACGGGATGTTTTTCACATTTTTGATATTGTTTTAAATTTCTTTCATTAATATTTTATAGTTTTTAATGCAGAGACATTTCATTTCTTTCACTAGATTTATTTCTCAGTGTTTTGTGGCGTCATCATTACTGTTGTAAGTAGAATTGCTTTCTTTTTCAAATTATTCACTCTTGGTGTATAAAACAGTTCCAATTTAACACTCATTAGGGAAAGGACAGTGTCTTCAATAAAGGATACTGTCTTCTGGGAAAATTGGAGATCCATGTACAAAAGAATGAAAGTAGACCCTTTATCTCTAGCCATAACTACAGACTTACATAGAAGATCTGCAATTACGAAGCTTCTGGAAGAAAACAGAGAAAATGTTTCTTAACACTAGGCTAGGCAAGGACGTTTTAGATGTCTTTAGAATATAGGTTACCAAAGCAAAGACAGACACATGAGGTTGTATTGAACCAAAAAGCTCCAGCACAATAAAGAAAGCAATGAACAACATAAAGAGGCAATCTCAAGAATGCAATGTTTAAAAAAAAAAAAAGAATGCAATGTTTACAAAGGATGTATATCTAGAATATAGAAAACACTTAACTTAATAATGAAAACAAGCAATCTAATTTAAAAAAATAGGCAAAAGATTCACCTGAGTAGACATTTCTTAAAAGAAAACATATAAATAGCCAAGAGGTAAACAACAAAAAGGCTCAACCCCACTGATAGGGAAATGCAAATCAAAGTCAGGATTTCATGTAGATGAAATTTACATGTCTTTTCATGTAGACTGATTACTATGAAAAAGACAAAAACAAACAAACAAACAAACAAAAAACAAAAGCAAAAACCACGAAATGCTGGGAGTATGTGGAGAAAAGGGAACCCTACATACTGTTGGCGGAAAGGTAAGTTAGTACAACTATCATGAAAAAAATATTATAGAAGTTCTTCAAAAAAAAAAGTAAAGATGGAGCCACAATTCAGTGCAGCCATCCTTTGACTGGGTAGAAGGATTTTGTTTACCTAAAGGAAATGAAACCAGTATGTCAAAGAGACACACCTGCCCTACCACATCTACCACAGTTCATTCATCACAGCTGAGAATTGGAATCATGCTAGGCACCCATAAAGAACAGAACGAGTACAAAATCTTTGGTGTCTACACTACAGAATGCTAGTTGACTGTAGAAAAACAGATGAAGTGTTGTCATTTTGGATGAGGATGTTACGTTAAGTGAAATAAGCCAAGCACTGAAGGACAAATAGCACAGGAATCTGCAAAGCCAGACCTCATGGAAGCAGAGAGCAGATAATGGCTATTAGAGCATGGTAAGAAATAAAGGCACTTGGACGGGTTTAGGCCCTCCAAGGAGATAACACGGAAGACAAGCTACCTTGCAACTGTGAGAGAACTGGACACTCTTGCTGGGGGCTAGAACTAAAGACCAAAGATCAAGCAAATGCTTACCTGCCTAAAGTTAAGCATCCAGGATTGATCATCACCTTGAGGAAGACAGGAGGAGTCACTAATCCAACCCCTACTGGATACGTCTCTGCCCTATATCATACCTTCTTGCTATGTGACTCACTTCCTTATTTGGTCCTGGATTTAGTCAATTTTACCTCAGCAATTGTGATTATGGTCTTATTGGTTGACCATAGTTTTGTCCCAGCTCATGTGAGAGTTGCCATGTTTCCAACCTTAGACCCACCTCATCTCATGGTTTTGCTCTATAAAAATCACTGAAAAAGACAGATTCCAGGGCAACCCACTTCAGTCCCCTTCTGTTCCTCTCTCAGACGGGAGCTTTCTTTTCCCCAGTAAATATATTCTTGTCTTAACCTCCATTGTTCCTAAAATTCATTGTTTAGTTTTAGAGAACAGGAACTCAGCCCAGGTATCTTTCAGATTGGGAGTTTCATTCCCCTATATTAAGGGGAAGGGAAGATATGTTGGCCAACAGGTACAATAAGGAGAGGAGGAACAAGTAAAGATGATATATTACATGGCGGGGTGATAGTAGTTAATAATAATGTTGGGCTGGGG
The DNA here is from genome assembly GCA_002564305.1 of Octomys mimax. Taxonomy (NCBI): domain Eukaryota; kingdom Metazoa; phylum Chordata; class Mammalia; order Rodentia; family Octodontidae; genus Octomys; species Octomys mimax. The sequence continues at coordinate 8,947 of NDGM011141274.1, read as the reverse complement.
ATATAGCTCGGCAGCAAAACCAACTGCCTAGTAAGCTCAAGGTCTCAAGTTTGAGTCCCAGTACCTCAAATAATAATAACAATAATGATGATGATGATGACAATATATTCTACATCTCTAAATAGCTAGAAGACAGGATTTTGAACATTTCACTACAAAGAAATGATAACTGTTTGAAGTGACAGAAAGGCTAATGACCCCAATTTGATCATTACAGTGCACGTACATACAAGAAAAATTTATGAGGCCCATAAATCTGCACAATTATGTTGTGTCCATTGAAAAACCAAACTATTTAAAAATATTTTTAATTTAAAAATTAAAATGTGTTTAAATGATAGAAGAATGGAACAGGAAAATCCAGGAGTACCGGCAGCAAAAGATAATTCAACTTTGGAAAGATATAGATATTTTTGGAGGGAAAAGGATGGTAAATTTGCTGCTGGGTTCAGATACTTTGATACACATCACCCAAGAGGCGAGATTGATGGAAAGGAGCCAGGGTTACAGGAAAGGAGAGGCGGGTGAGCCAAGGGAAGGCTGCTGGATTTATGTTGTAAAAGAAGCTCCTACCCTTCAGAAGTAACTGGTGCAGACACAGAGGGAACCCCATGCCCTAGGCAATTTCAAACATCACCTCCATTTTTAAAAGTAGTTCAGTTCCCTTTCTTGAAGCTAGTGGAGTAAACTGATAATTAAGCAATTAAGCATCAAAGGGAGGCTCTCACAGCCTGGCACTTCTTCACAAAACCAGTGAAGAAATTGCCGTGGAGATAAAGGACAATTAATCTGAATATTTCTTTCAAAGGATGTGCAGGTCTCGGGAGACCCGGGGCTCTGGGTGGTCCCATGCAGATGTCTGGAGAACTCTGAGAGTAGTGATTTGAGCAAATCCAGGTCCTGCTTGCCCTGCTGGGGTCTTAGCTCCTACCCCAGCTGCTGCATGGGTGGTGGGGAGAAGACTTTACCAGAGTGAAAGCTGAACCCCTGGCCAGGCCAGCGGCTTGAAATCTGAGACCTCTTTCTGCCGCATCAGTTGTTCTCAAAGAACTGAGATTAGAGATGCTTACATTGGTCAATAATTAAAAACACTTTTAAAAAAAATCTGAAGTAAATCAAATATTTGACGCCAGCCATTTTTCTAAGAACTGGGAATAAAGCAGAGCATGAAGCTAATAGAACTCCTGGTCATGTGGAGGCTGCTTTCTGGTCAGAGGAGCATAAGCGGAAGGATGAATAGAGCGAGCGGGGACGTCAGCTGGTAATTTGTACTGAGCAGAAAGCCTGGGCAGAATGGGGGATATGAGCGAGGTGGGGTGTACTAGTAAATAGGGTAGTAAGGAAAGCAATACTAGATACAGTGATCACCTAAGACTGAGGACTCAAACCCTGGGAAGATCCTCACTCCACCTCTGTTCTCCAGCCAAGTCCCTTTTATGTCATGATTCATAATCTGAAGAGTTTCCCAACTGCGTTCTCTGCTTCCACCTTCCCTCTTTCTTTTGTCTTCACAACCCACCCAGGACCATTCAGGCCTGCATGCATTCTTCATCTGTTTAAAAATCCTAAACAAGAACTGGAGCCCAGGACATTAGGAAACATCTAATTTTTATTAAGATGTTGGCAGTCCAAGCAATTTTGGACACCAACAGGTCAAAGGAAACACACCCATAGGCCAAGGGTGGACCACTGGAGCCACCACGTTGCAAGTTCTGCTGTAAAGGATAAGACGCAGCGTCTCTGCCAAAGCTTCTCATGGCCTGCAGGGACCAAGCCTCCAAGTTTCATGCCTGGCTGCCCACCTCCCCAGACATTCACAACCTTTGTGATTTAGCTGCAGCAACAGCTGCTTCCCAGATGCACTATGTACTTCATACCTGTGGAGTCATGCTATCCACTATGCAGGATAACAAACATCTATTCACACTGTAAGACCCAAACGAAAGTCACCTTCCTTGTGACTCTTTCCTGTGCCTTCCGGTGAAGTTAATTACTCCTTCCTTGGACATTTCATAGGACAAAGTACAGATGTTTACTCTTCTATTTTCCAAGTCCCTCTTCTGGCTTTCCAAGAAAAGGGGCTCAGTGGATACTAAGGAGAAGAACAATAAATTACAAAGGTTAAGAGTTCAGGCACTGAAATCTTAGCTCTTCCATCTACAGGTCTATAACTGACTTTGTTCATCTATAAAGTATGATTAAAAGAGCTTATACTATGTAGCTCAGACTCATAGTGATCCTCCTGTCTCAGCCTCCCCAGCACTGGGATTATAGGCGTGCACCACCACATCTGGTTTTGGGTGTGCCCAGGGTTCTGGGGCTGACATGGCTTGTAGTACTCGAGTCCTTGTGCTTGCCAAGCAGGCGCTTAGACTGCCAAGCTATCTCCTCAGCCCCTGGCCCCTGTCTTGATTCTAAACCCTGTGGTTCTTGCCTCAGATCCCTCTCCACTTCCCTATCCAAAAGATGTATTTCAGTAGCTTTACACAATTTTCTTTTGAAATTTGGGATTCTCTCTTCTACAAAGAGAACAAAAGGCACACATTTAGGCATTTTCACATTTCTAAACTTTGGTTTCTAACCTTTAATTCCATCTTCACAGCAGTCGCTTGAGATAATTAGGGCAGGCCTTAATAGCCCCATTAGAAAAGTGAGGAAGGACCGAGAAAATATCACTGACTTTCTTTAGTTCATTTAGTGGAGTGAACGATGGAGTGGACACCCAGATGCCATGTGTGGCCTTGTGCCTCCTCACGTGTGTGTCCTTTCTTTCACTCCTGCCTCTCTCTCTCTCTCTCTCTCTCTCTCTCTCTCTCTGTCTCTCCCCCCAACCCCTCCAGGGGAAAGCTTCCAGTTAGCCCTCTACAAAGACTCCACAGAAAGCTTGGTTGCGTGGGCTTGTGGGAAGTTTACTTTTGCTGATCCGGGCTGTTGAAGTTGCATCTGCAGACTCTGCCATCCATTTCTGCTGTGACAGGTCACTGCTTTCCTGTGGAATCTTGCCCAGGCTCTGCAGAACCCCAGGCCCCTTCACAGAGAACTTTAGAATCCAGAGCAAGACCCTAACAATGACAGCCTCTTAGTGATCAATGAGGATGAACATTAGGTGAATTTGTTTTCCCCAAGAGAACCATGAGGTCCAAAGGAAGGAGGACGGGGTCTCGGTTAATTTCTGATGGCTGTGCCTGTAATACTATCCTAGGGAAACAGCATTCAGGAGCAGAGGTGATGTTCCAGTGTAACATGAATCCTGTAACCGCTTGTGTAAGACTTAATGACCTTCAGGGAGTGCAAGAATTCTAGATTCTGTGACTTGTGTGAGAAATTGGGTTCCAGAGAGTTTTCAAACTCAGATTTGTATTCAGAATATCAGCTCCACTACTGGAGCTTAGGACGCCACCCCCGTGGTAGTTCAGGTCAGGGGGTGGCCTGGGGCAGATTATGACCATTCTTCCAGCCCTGCCTCCTTCTGTGAAATATTATTAATACTAGCTTCTAGTTTCAACAGGAATGTGGTTATCATTAAGTTAGAAAATCAATATATTATTCTTAGCATACTATCTAGCTCATAGAAGTATTTAATGCAATCTTGCTTTTTATTGGTTTTAACTCTCTTTTCATTTTCTCATGAAGGACTTTTCTACAATAGGGTTCTCACTTTTTTTTTTTCACCAAAAATCTCTGCCCTGCTATCCCAAAATCAGAACACACACGGGCATACATGAGTCTTCGACTTTTGCCATCTTGCAGAGGACTCACTACTGGTTTTGCTTTCTTTATTTACTCAGGCAAAGAATCTTTATATAATGAGGCTAGTATTGATCTGAATTCTTGAGTTTTAAAAATAATGATGTATATTTAAAACTATACCTGCTCATTATAAGTCATTCAAACAGCACGGAAGTTGGAAGAAGGAAGCATGAGAATAAATCACCTTGAAAATCTTAGAACTTAAAAATAACTATTGTCAACATGAAGTGTATTTTATTCTAGATAGCTCCCTGCCATGCCTACAGAAAGACAGGCAGCAAAAGAGATGGCACAATAAATGGGATTATAATAAATTTTCCACTTTAATATAAGCTACTAAGTTAACATTTCTGAATTTAATGGAAAGAAAGCAGTGAAATAAAAATATAAGGATTTGTTAAGACATAATTCTTTACCATAAAATGCATTATTCCTTATGAGTCTTCTAAACTTAACATAAAATATTAAAAGAATTTGGAGTTAATTTTTAAACTCTGTAGGTTAATTTTGGAAGGTGCAGAATCATTCTTCATGGGAAGAATGAAAAAATATTAGTGTTTATACCCAAGCTAATGTCTCCAACACTATTTTTTAAAGGATAAAAAATATTAAAAAGTAAAGACAAAAACACAAACACAAACACAAAAAAAAAACCTAGGAAGTGGGATTCAATCCCTGGTACCACATGTGCACCAGCCCCATCCCTGGACGCACTGAGTTGGCACCAAAACTGGGCATGAAGAGGCTGAGATAGCAAGATCACTACAAGTAAGAGCTGCATAGTGACACCCTGTACCAAGTACATAAAATAAAAAAGGAAAAAGAAAAGAAAAGAAAAGAAACATTAGAAATGACAAAATTAGGCTACCTAGATATCTCAGTGGACTAAAGTACCTGCTTAGGCAGGCACAGTGATGCAGGTTCAATCCCCGGCATGCCGGGCAGGCCCCACTGGGGCATTTTGAGACAGCAATTGAGACTGGGCTTGGTGGTACGCTCCTATAATCCCAGCACTTAGGAGGTTGAAAACAGGAGAATCACTATGAGTCCAATCTGTGTAGTGAGACCCTATAGACCCTGCACTAAATACATTTTTTAAAATGACAAAATTTCACTAAACAAAGTGATAGGAATTCAACAATGGTTGCTATATTGCATGATGTTATTTTCAAATTTCTTGTTTAGGTTACCAGATATAAACGTGTAAAGTTGGTTCAAAACAAAACAAAATAACAACTACAAAAATGTTATAAAAAATTAAAAAGAAAAGAGAATAAGAGCAAGCAAACAAAAAACTTTTAAACATGAACTACTCATTTCAAAAGACCAGCAGAAATTGGCAGTGCAATTACTCAAATTATCCTCTAACTTTCTTGATTTGTTAATTTTGCTTTTACTTTCCTTCACTGCTATTAAATTATGCTTTTTCCCCCCTAAGACACTAAAGTCCCAGCTTTAGTGTCTGGAAGCCATAATTAAATGGACCCAGTAATCACAAGTTGTGTACCAACCTTCCTCATTCTCTAGCCCTTTCATCAGCAGGATGTTTTATTATTATCTTACTCTTTCAAATGAGCATGGGAGAGGTACCGGAGTGGATTTGTTTCCCCTCTGGCAAATACCCTGTTGCCTTTCTGTTCTTGGCATGATGGAATGTCTCAGAATTACAGCTGCCTCTCCTTACATCTACAAATACTGCTTCATTTTCTTCTTGGTGTCAAATATTGTGATGTTAAAGTTTGATGCTGGTCCTGAATTATTCTCCCGAACAAAACTTTCTTTGTTACTTTTAGGGATAAAATTTTCCTATATTGTTGACATCTCTAAGGTATAAAGATATAAGATGGGGTTATTTGCTCTAATTCTTCCTAAAATGGAGCATGGGCTTTCATCCTGTAGATTCAGTTTTTCTTTCTCATTTCAGAAATTTTTCTTCTGATATATTGGAAAGCTACATTATTCTTTTTCCTTTTGTATTTGTTGGGCTGCCTTCTGCAAGTACATCCATTGTCCTAGCACTGAATTATCTTTTTCCCCATTTACCTAATTCCTTTCACTAAATGGTTGAACTGCATAGTCTCATTTCTCTATTTCAAGCATAATCATGCCATAGCATTTCTCAATGTTGAGAATCAATTTTCAGCTCTAGCATTTTCATTCCTCAGTGACTATCACCTTGAGCACTAATTTTTCTGGATCTGAAAGGCTTCTCCTGGCCACATTATCCTTGACACATGGTGTAAGATGGAGGTGCAGGAACCACTTCGTGGCTCGGCAGGACCAATTTGCCTGCATGCACCTTTGACACATCCTCACCCCCGGTGACCGAGGGCACGTGCTGTTTATAAGGACTTCAGCTTTGCATAGAAAGGCCTGTGTGGGACCTGATTCGTCTCTGGCTGCTTAGAGTTCTCTTTTGACTTTTTGTAATTTTTCCATTTGAGAAGATAATTCAAATAACTTATGGAAAGTTTCAAAGGGCAAAACCAAACAATCTCATCTTAGCATCTTGGTCCAATGCAGGCAGAGTCCCCTAGGATGCTGTGGACTCAGGATGTGGCCACTCAGGTGATCAAAGCAAGACCTCCCCTCTTGGACCTTATTCTCTGTCCTAAGATAGTAGTGCATGGTAGGTAAGGAACACCACCTGACCAAACATGGGCTATAAATTACTCACTCTTTTGGGCTTGACATCTTATGTATTATATCGCTCCACAAAATCTGGGGTCCATTCTGTTTTCCTCATTCTGTGTCTTCTTAAAATTTCTGATATCCCACTTGGATGGCCAGGACCATGGCAGTCTAATTCATAGATATCACGGCCTTTCTTCCCACAGCTCAGCCTGAGTGTGAGGAATCTTTGTCTTTATTCTTTAACTCATACTTCTTGTCCTGTCCACTGGATTGGCTCTGAAGGGTAGGGTTATTATTTAGTATATTACTTTACATCTCTCCCTGAAGAAGCCACATACTTTTCTGCCACCCGAATTTTTCACTTGGCCATATATGGCTTCTTTGGCCAAAGGCGTATTGCTTCAATGATGTAAGCAGAGGCCTTAAATAAGTTTGTATAGTTTGCTTTATCTCTGGAGCTTCTGTTATACCTACCAGAAGATCATGCACTGAGTAATCGTTGTTGTTTTAACTTAGTCCTGAAAACATGGAATCTGGGCCTAAAGCCAAAGGTCATCTAGGAGCAAACCCACAACTACTCAAGGAAGTAGAAACAAAGTATATCTGAGTGAAAGTTCAAGCAGTAAACCTCAGGCAGAAGACAGCAAGGAGTTTTAGTTGAAAAACCTTGGAGGCTGCTTATGTAATATTCTCATGCCTTTTGTAGGTAGAGGTATAATTATTTCATTATGCTTTCCTGTGAAGTGTGAAAACTCTCTTTACCAATCCTCTTAAATTAGTTAAATATAATATTCAGCGAGACAGGAGACAGAGCAATGTTAATTGAAAGTAGAGAGGTGTTTATAGGTTGATATGGTGCAGCCAACTGTGACTAAAATTAATGTTTGGGGGGTTCCTGCAATACCTCATACCCTCAAGTGTATCCTACATTTCCATCAGCAGCTCTTGCATCCCAGAGTCTCACACAGTGTATCACAATTCCAGCATGCCTGGGAGATGATTTCCTTCAACTGGGTCAGAGAAGAAGCAATTTTAATTACATTCCATTTATAAATTTTTGCCTGATGAGGTATTGAGGATAACGGGTGAATTCTTAAAAATACATCTCACTCTTAGTGAGTCATTGGCAAAATAATCTCTGGACGAAAGTTAGAGGCTGTCAACATTGAGATTGCTCATTTCAGCCATAGTTGAATTCTTTTGGATTACAGTAAAATGGAAATTATAAGACAGTAAGAGACAGATGGACCTATTGGTTAATCCTGCCTTTTTTCTTTATGTGTATCATTAACAATTATTGGCTTTACTTCCGCTTGGAAGTAGGTTCTTTAACCATAGGACCAGTGCTAGATTCCATTGTTTATTTGGTTGATGGAGCAAATGTCAGGAGGGTAACCCAGGTTCTCCAGCTGATCCTGTCTAGCCAAGCACAGTCAGTTAGCCAGCCTCCTCAAGACAGTGAGTAGACCTGTTTGCATCCCATTCTTTACTTGTTCAGAGACGAAATTAAGGAATCATGCTGTCATCCAATCACATTTGTATTTATTTCGACCACATAGGGGTTGTTTGTAACTATTCTTTGAAAGAATGGTCTGGTGGGCCTGATTTAAATGTATCATGAGAAAAGAATTTGAAGCAGGGTATTGAAAGATGATAGTTTTCTTCCCTTTGTTAGATTTCCAGCCCATATTTTAGAAGGGAAAGAGAAATTAGCATAGCGAGCTTAAGAACAATCAGTAATAATCACAATTGTTAATATCACTGATTCCCTACAAAGAAGAAAATTGTTACACCATGGTATCTTTCAGTCTTAAGCCCATGGGAGATATTTCTTGCAAGACATAACAATATCTCTCTAACTATAGTTTTATGTTAGATTAAGATTATTTCCCTCTGAGGCTGCTTAGAGCATGTTAAATTTTATTTTCGTTGCTGACACACTGAACTTCAGGATGTCTTTTTGGCTACACTTGTATTCTTGAAAATTTCCCATACTTTAAGGATCAGAAATCTACTGCTGCCTCCATTTACTTCATCGAGGAATTTGATTGTTCATAGAGTCACATGTCTTTGCAGAGACTTCAGTTAATCATCCACTCTAAAATATTCCCGACCTGATCACTTTTGATCCAATTGTCTTATCCTACTTCATCAATTTTTTTAGCCATCTCTACATCATCATTTTCCATTTATTTATTTTAGTCTTGTTCTGACTGGTATGCAAGGTCCACGAAGCTTCAGTCCTTTCTGTTCTGTTCCTTTTTGTTCCCCTAGTGCCTTGTCACCAATATGTTTATGTTGACACAAAGCAACTGTTCACCAAGACTTCACTAAGTATCAAACGAATGACCCTTTCTTTTTTTCTTTTTTAAGTAATTTTATTGAGAAACAAATAGCAATGAGACAGTTTCAAAATTGATTAGTAGGACAGCTTCAATAATTAATATGTTACATATTGTTGTCTTCTTAGTGGTTATTCATAGTACAAGATGCAGACATGATATTAGAACAACTCTTTCTATTCATTGAATTAAGAGAAAGTAGCTGTATATCTATCCTATTT
>NDGM011141263.1:0-10081 GCA_002564305.1 Octomys mimax | reverse complement strand
CTCCCAAGTGCTGGGATTACAGGCGTGCACCACCACGCCCAGTCTCAATTGCTGTCTCAGCGCATCCCAGGGGTGGGGCCTGCATGGCAGGCCCGGGGATCGAACCCTCAGCTCCTGCTCTTTTTCTTATTTTAAAGAGAATACAATTTTTTAAAGAAACATTAAAAATGATGCAAAATTTTGAAGCAAGATGATAGGAAATTAATAATGGTTATTATATTACATATTGTTATCTTTAAAGTTGTTCATATTATCAGATAGATATGAAAATTGATCAAAAATTAAGCATTAATGAGTCCTTTTAATAAACCAATAGAAATTAGTAGTACAATTGTCTTAATATCAATATATATTCTCTTCCTTCTTTCTTTTCTGCTTTCCCTCACCCCAGTTGTTCTTTCCTTTTGAGCAGTTTCCTTCCCTTTCACAGTATCTATTGTACCTTTCAGATTTTATTTACTCTTTCAGATTCTTACACTGGGGAGATAACGTGAGACTCAGCTATAAAGAAAGACAAACTCGAGGCTTTTATAGGTAAATGGATGCAACTAGAGACCAGACTCACAAGAGAAATAAATCAGAGCCACATGTGTAAACAAAGCTACTGATTTAAACTGAACTCTTCCGCTAACTCAACAGGAAGCAAATCAAATAAAACCAAGATAGAGTCACTGTTCCTAAAGTTTCATGTTACCAAACCAAACTGTTTACCTCAAGTATTAAGAAATGGGGAGAGAAAGGAGAGAGAGAGAGAGAGAGAGAGAGAGAGAGAGAGAATGAATAACCAGCATGAGGAAGCTCATTCTGCTTTCACTTTGACAAGGAGTATGACCTAAAGCAACATCAGGCTAACCAACCCCACTTGTGTTCCCCATTTCTGCTTTCTCCATCTTTTTTTCCAACTATAAAGCCTACCTCCTCTGCTGAACTTCTTGGATAGCCTTATCTAAACTTCTAGAAGTGATGCTGCACCAATTCTCAAATTGCAAAAGAGAAAAGAAGCCAATTAGATCATTTAACCAGATGTGTTACAGTTTTGTCTTCTCATAAAAGCTAAAGTACAACAAGGTTTTAGAAGGTGACATGTCACATGTAGAAGTATTTTTAAAAACAAAATGCAGATGGTGTAGCTGCAAGAGAAAGATGAGCAAGTTGGACTGCTTCAATAGGAACTGTGTTTGTTCCTGAGCTTGAACAGGAAAATGACAGCGAAGAAGGGACGTAGGCTATATTGAAAATAGATGTAGGGCGTGTTCAGCCCAATGAGCAACGGGACCACTGTCTCACATATTCAGCTAGAATATTCTACTCTGAGTCCATATCTTCTTGGAATCAAATTCACTACTCACAGTTTGTGTTTCCTCCCCTAGAATACTGTCCACTCCTGAATCCAAACAGTACATTTGAAATAAAGAATTTCAATAGCAAACTGATGGTAAGGACCATAATATGAAATCTGAGTTGCTTCAATTTTACTCTGATAGAAAGAGAAAGTAAGTCGCCTTGGCTTTTGCTCAAGAAGCCTGTGGGGACTCCGTCCTTGCTACTTTAATGACTCCACCATGCCAAAGAAACTCAGGCCAGTAAATCACTGTAGGCCACTGTGAGTGCAGGGAGCTCCTTTCGGTAGACATCAGCAGCATGGTGATGGAAAGTGCCAACTCTTTCTCTGGCAAAAGTGCCTTCAGGTGAAGCATCAATCATGTGACAGCAACCCTCAAATGGAGCCCTACCAGCACCACCACCACCACCTTCTCCTCAGAATTCTTCTGGGCAGGTCCTTGCTCTCTAAGCTCCACAGTCCTCAACTCTCTTAGTTGCTTCCTGCTCATCCTGGGATGCATTCATTTGTTCTTTGCCCCATTGGCCTTGGATAGGGGAGGGTTTTGAATTACCTACCCATGCTCTGTTCCTGCTGCCTCTTCCATTCCACAGCTGTGCATGGGAGCCTTCCCATGAAGATGTTTATACACACCAAAAAGAAGTGCAGAGATTATGTTACTATACTAGGATTCTAATGGCAGAAGTGCCTTGGATGTCTAGATCCAACCATTGGATATAGATAACACCCTGGATAGACATGTTCTCATCTAATGGATAAGACACTCAGGTCTCAATTAGATGTCCTTTAAAACTATTAGTTCATGAAATACAGCATAGCAAAAATTTCATTGGGAGAATTCATACTACTGGAGCATTTTAGAGATTGATTCTCATTTCCAGTGGTTGAGCGTATCAACAGGTATTACTTAGTGCTCATTAATTATATGGTCTACTATGATTATTTATGTTTAAGAAGAGGCAGCATAAGCAATTACTTCATCTAAAACTGTGCACACCATAATAAAAGCCTGTAAAAAATCATTTTAAATACCTCCTGTCCATTTTTAGTTTGTTTTATTGGAAATCTGTACATTTCCTTATAAATAAAAAATGGTACCCTTGTTTTATTTTTCTTTATCAAAATGTCCTTTCTCTCCCCAGATAGAATGAATTACTTCAGAACAAGTACTTTAAAAAATCCTTAAGTGGTTAATGTTGATATTTTTGTAAATGATAAGTGACAACAACATTCTAGACAAGTATAACTCATTGTTTCATGTTTTGTTTCAATCCAGTTTTCAGTTGACACAAGCTCTTTTGGTAAAGTGCAAGGAAAAATATGAAAGGATCTTTCTCCCTGGAAAGCTACATATTTTAGTTAGGTTTTAAAAATTACGTGTGTGTGAACTTCCTAGCAATAATGATGAATGATAAAGGCCATTCTCCAAAGATCTGATACGGCAGGGTCATTTTTCATTCCTATTACTTTTCTATCATTTCTTTATAAAATTCAACATATTGCCTTCTTACGTTATTATGCATGACTTTTTTCCCCTCAAGCTTTCTGAGTCATTGTTATAACAAAAATAGCAATGAAATTTTGTCTGTTTTTTACTCCTAAATTTCAAATGGGGGGCTGTAGTACTGTGTCTGTCTTACGTGCTGACCACCTCAGACTTTGTTTATGTGAGAGAAGGTGTCCTCAGTACTTTAATGAGTCTGTTTATTCTGCACATTTTCAGCTTCATCAGTAAGCAGTTTCACCATTTCTTCTTCTATTTCATTGTAATGAAGACTAGAGTTTGGAGTTGACTATGTATTTGACATTCAAGTATCTTCCTCTTAAATCCAGTAAGTGAAGCCTGCAAAGTGCTGAGCAATACTGTATGCACTGTACAATGTGGAGAAGGCAAACATGGCTCCTGCCCTCAGCAGAGATTTGGAGCTCCTGTCAACACAGAAGGCATATCAAACCCAAATGTTACAGAAGAGGAAGAGGGGAGTTCTGCTGGAGAACCAGGAAAGTTACTTGAGTCAGGTTTAGGTGTTCAAAGACTACACTATGGAAAAAAGAAAGAATGGTACCTAATTCAATGTCTAAACAATGAGTAGAAATTAAGTAGAGAGACAGAAAGAGAGAAAGAGAAAAAGAAAGAGAGGCCAGCGAGATAGCTCAGTGAAATAAGCACTTCTTTGGCAAGCACAAGGGCCGGAGTTCAATCCCCAGTTTCGCCAAAAAAGAAAAAAGAAAGAAAGAAAGAAAGGAGGGAGGGAGCGAGGAAGGGAGGGAGGGAAGGGAGCAAGGAGATCAGTGAGCAGCAGAGTCTTGAGGATGAGTCTCCAGATATACTGAGGCTTTCACAAGAAAGCTGTTTGATAAGAATGGCTGTGGCAGCATCAGGTGTCATCTCTGAGCTCATGAATAGCACCAAGAAGGAGCAGGGTCATGGCCAACATGAGTAGAGTTTCTGTTTCGCTGACCTGGAGGAACACATACCTGTTAAGAGTGAATTTGGAGGATGGAAACTAATGATTGGGCTATTTTCCTACTGGAAAGTGCAGTGCACTGGGCATTGGATGACTCGTTCTTGAAACATCACTAGTAGTTGCTGAAAAATACTACCAGCATTGCTGAGTACAGAAAGTTTTATTTATAAGACTTTTTTTCCAGGGTCGGGGAGATGACTCAGTGGAATAAGTGCTTCCCTGGCAAGCGCAAGGGCCCTAGTTCAATCCCCAGTTCCACCAAAAAAAAAAAGACTTTTTTCCCCCAGCCTTCTGCAAATGAATGGCCAAATGACAGTCAAATGAAATGGCCAGGAAATATATGTGTGCCCATTTCCCACACATGATGATCTGTTTTGAGGTGCACTGCTGTGAACTATAAAACCCATTCTACTAAAGATAGTCTCCACTTAGAAAAATATTAAACATATAGAATTAGAATAAGGACCGGCCAAATAGCTCAGTGGATTAAAGTGCCTGCAAGCAGGTGCAGGGGCTGGGGGTTCGATCCCTGGGCCTGCTGTGCTAGCCCCATCCCCAGGGCACACTGAGACAGTAATTGAGACTGGGCTTGAGGGCGTGCGCCTGTAATCCCAGCACTTGGGAGGTGGCAAATAGGCAGATCACTATGAGTCTGATCTTGTAGTGAGACTCGGAACATCCTGTAGACCCTTCCCTAAAAAAAAAAAAGAATAAAATGCAATGAATACTTGACTATTTTAATGCTTGGACATCTCTTACTTTTTAGCTTCAAGGAAACATTTCTTGGAGACAAATATATCTCATCGAATTATTTGCTAAGTAGTCCTGCATCTCTTGCCTGTTCTACTTGCCTGAAGGGGAAGATCAAGAATGTTTTCCTACCCAGGAATAAAGAATGCTGCATTTTTATGCAGTGTTCTCCATCACAAGGGAAGTTGTGATGTTGCCTAACTGCATGTGCTGATAGAGCAAGGTGGTTTTGATAAAGAAAGAAAGGAAAAGAGTTTGACAGTAGCTACTGATAAAGGCTAATGATGCCAGTAATGGGAAGGTACAAGATTCCATCCCCTAGAATCCGGATTCTGTTCATATTGTTCACATTTTTGAAAGAATGTGGCCCATGTGGTGATTACTTGATTAGTGTGACCACTGGAAGTGAAGAGTTGAGATAGGAAATGTTTTAAAAGTGCATAGCCCTTTGCAAAATTCTTACTAATGTTAATAGTCAGTGATCTTGAATTGATTTTTAAAAACATATTTCTCCAAATCCCCTTGTTCTCATGTTTTAGAAAGCTGTGGCAGACATTTCTTCCTGTGGTTGACATTTTCATCAGTAGAGAAGGCCTGGGGACTTTAGTAATAGCTGATCACAGGCATTCTGGAGACCCAGCATGGGCTTCTCCCCTCAGTCCTGCTCTAATTAGGTGATCACAGCCATCGTTCTTGACATATCTGCAAGGGGCTAGGGATACTTGGCAACAAATCCATTAGTCCTACAGAGCACAAATGGGCCAGGTCAGAGAGAAATCACACCTTTATTTCACAGGACTTATCAGGAAATTGGCTCATGGCTTGAGAAAAAGGACAGAAAACTTTTTAAGTATATAACACAAATGAAATTTTCCATATTGTATTCTAGGTCAAAGGACTGGATGCTTGAGTTATTTGATAGCAATTAAAAATGAAGGTATCCAGGCTGGTGAGATAGTTCAGTGGACTAAGTACCTGCGTAGGCAACCACACAGACCACATTTTGATCCCCAGCACCACATGCCATGGCTACACTGAGCCAGCCACCAAGACTGGGCATGGTGGTGCACACCTGTAATCCCAGTGATGGGGAGGCTGAAAACAGGAGGATCACTATGAGTCTGAGCTGCTTAGTGAGACCCCGTACCAAATACATTTTTTTAAAATGAAGGTATCAGAAATAATAAGAAAAGCTATGAACAATAAATTGCATAAGTAAACAGTATTTTAGTGTGATAGATTAACTTGTTTTTTAAAGGAATTCTATGAGAAAAGTTTTGCTTGTTTATTGCAGTACTGGGGATGGATTCCATAGGTACTCTACAACCAAACTACATCTCTAAGTCCTTTTTATTTTTGCTTTGAGACAGGGCCTCAAAATAAGTATCCCAGACTGGCCTCAAACTTGCAATCTTCCCACATCAGACTCCAGAGTTGCTTAGATTATAAATGTGCACCACCATGCCCAGCCTGTGATGAATATTTTTATTATATGCAAAATTATCTTGCAAGTATCTCTCCATTTTAAATTCTTCAATGGTGTGGAATTTTCTGGAAGTTATGAATGCTCTTAGATGAAAGATACTGGTTTTGGTTGTGATGCTGCCCTCCCCAAATTATTTAAGTCATCAGGAGAGAAGTGAATGAATGCAAACTGGGAAAATCTTTGTATCCATCATTATGTAGCAGCTCCCTTCACTGAGGAGAAAGAAATTGAAAGCTGTCTGAGTTCTGGTGTCTGCAGCTGCATTACAGGGTGTGGAAAGCAGTAAGGCCCCTCTTCCATGAGGGATGAAATATTGATTCATTTCTTTCTCCTGTGTCGTGTTCAACCTGTGATTTAAGGTGCATGTATAGCAGGGCCCCAGATCAGCATATACAAGAATGCTTCTTTCCTGAGAGCTCTCTGGGGAAGTATAAGAATTCAGTCAGGACACTTATGGTTCTAAATCATGGTCCTGTAATGAGATGAACACTTCCAGAGTTCCAAAAACAGGCACACGAACACACACTCAAACTCTGCATGGCTTGGGATTTTTAAAGCTATCTAGTACTAACGACTAGATTAGTATCACACCATGCGCTGTGTGTAAGCCACTGGCCTCTTCGGTCCACCAAGTGTATTACCCTGTTGGCAGCAAGAAACTGAGAACCTTGAACATTAAACTGCTTACCCATACTCATAACAAATCTGAACATTGGGACTTTAACTTAGAGGGAGCAGTCCCAAAGTCAGCGTTCCACAGCAGTGTAACTTTTCTAGAGCTGTCCCATGGGGATGACTGCTGCTCTTTGCTTGCCCACTTGTGATCCCTGCTGACTTTAGATAATATTTTCAATCCTGATATAGATTTCAATCTGTCTGGGCAATGAGTTGGAGAGAGAAGAGCCCCCACTGATGCTCCACTGCGCTAAATGACATTGATTCCAAGGATAAACAGTAAATTCCTTCTAATTCTTCCTGTGGGGAGAGGCTGAAGTTGGGGAATAATCACACATACAGGCTGAAGCAAGACTGGTGTGAGAGCAAAGAGCACCCAAGGCAAGCCACATGAACAAGCTGTTCCAGTCTAGAGAACACCCCAGGTACTCAAGGCAATCCAAACAATGGGTTACTAGGCAGAGGGCAAGACCACCTCTAGTGCATGCACAAAAAGGGATAGCAGTATACTGATATCCTCAGTATGGGACCCATTGATACCATCAATATTGAACCCAGAAATGTACTCATAGCCTCAATATTGATCCCATTAATATCAGTACTGAGCCCATATCCAGTGTAAAACATGGGGCAAACAAGTTCTCAAGGACCACAGATGTATATACAAATACTTTTGATAGTCTTGATTCCTGTATTTACTTTCTTTTTGTGAACTTGGACTAGAAACTGTCTTAATGGTCATAAGCTTTTTAAGACAATCATAAATCATCTGGCTTGGAGCACTGTTTTAAAATCAAGTCCTGAGTAGGAAAAAGATGGCAGAACAATAACCATCCTGATAGAGCCCAAGCCTCATAGCATTTCTCAAGGAAGGAGCAGTGGAGGGCAAAAAGACCCTTCCCTACTAAAGGAGTATTTTGCTCTAAATTCCATTTCACAATGCCCAACAACCTTAACTGGGCTGCAGAGGCAATTTCTGCCTTTTCAGTTCAGAAAAATTCTGTTGTGACAAAGGTTGAAACTTCCGCCTCTCAGAGAATAGAGCCATTTTCTCTCTTTCCCTTGCCATTGGTGCTAAAAGAAGCCAAATAGGTAGGGGAGTCCACGGAAGATTTTCAACATGTCTACCCTATTATTGAAGTTCAAGATCCCAGTAATCTGGGATAAGTTATACATCTTCATGAAGCTGTATTCTTTCAGACCTTAAAAGAATTGAAACAAGATACCATCACGGCCCTTTTATCTTAGGTTTAGTAAAGCTCTCAGGATAACAGATTATGGCCTCAAATGATTGGAAAGAAATAGCTAAAGCATGTTTAAGTCCAGCGGCTTGTTTACTGTGGACAAGAAAATTTTGAATTGTGAGTGGATCAGGTAACTCACAACATAGCCATTACAAAGGACATGTTAAACAGAGAAGGTGACTTTGTTACCACAGTCAACTTACTTTAGAATTGCAAGTACATGAATGAATTAAAACAGCTGCCACAAGGGCATAGAGGGAACCTTCTTTGAAGGGTGAGAAATCCCTTGAGTTATTTCCACTCACTAGGGCTCTGATGAACCTTTTCAGAGTTTTGCAGCATGTTCATTGCAGTCTAGTAAGAGGACCATAAGTGGCATAGCAGTGAACAAGTTAATCATTGAACAATTGGCCTTGGAAATGCAAATAAATGATGCAAAGAGGCTCTAAGAGCCCATAAAAGAAAAGTTATGCTGTCTGAGATGCTTCAGATTTGTGCAGACATTGGCCCCACCTATGTTCACGGAGCCACGTTGGCAGCAGCTATCTCTCCGATTATTTATCCATAGCCTAGAGAATAGAGAAAGGATAGGGTTACATGTTTCAGCTGTAGGGGCGAGGGGCATTTTGCCCAAAAGTTCTGTACTGCACTTGCATGGGCAGCAAAACTGTTATCTGTCCTTTCAACAAAATCTTCTACTATCTGTCCAAAGTGTAGACCGGCATATATCATTGGGATACTCTATGTGGATGTGGAAGCTGACCTATTGCAGGAAACTTCCAGTGAGGCTTGCTCCAACTCAGCCAAATGGTGGGGGCACTATAGCATGGAGGATTGTCCTGAGACAGCATGGCATGGCTCAGTGTGTTGGGACAGACTTGGTGCTGTGGGCAGTGGTTCTTGGTGTTCATGGAGCCTGCAGTGTGGAGTTGATGTCTATGCACTGCTGTGAGCTGTGATGGGAGGGCAGAGGCAAAAAGGCTGGCCAGCTCTACCGTCCACTTGCTGTTGTGGGAATTCTGCTAGGCTCTGCTAAACTTTTAAACTGCTGGCCTATCCATGTGCACCACAGCACTGGTGCTGCACTTGGCTTGGGGCTACAGGAGCCACAACGGGCTTCTGTAAAAAAAGAAACAAAAGAGAAAGAAAGAAAGAAAGAGAAAGGAAAGGAAAAGAAAAGGAGAGAAGACAACAGAAGAGAAGAGAAAAATATGGTTGCCATGGCTACAAAGGCTGCATTTTCCATGTCTTCTGGAGAGGGTGGACAATAGAGATGGAGTGACAAGCAGGAGCCTGACCCCCTGAATACAGGATATAAGATTTTATTTTTCTGCAGTTAAGACTGACAATGGCCCATCCTATACAAGGGCTGCCTTCCACATGATCTGTAAATCTTTTCATATTTCTCTTACCATAGAAATTCCCTTATAATCCTCAAGGTCAAGGAATTATTGAATGTGTTCACTGTACACTAAAATATTCAATTACAAAAGCAAAGGAGGAATCCTTCCCTACAAAATTCACACCTCATAATAGATTCTACTTGACATTACTATTAACTTTTAAATCTTTCTAGGGATAGGACTACAGCAGCAGAAAGACAATTCAGTCAAGTAAAACAAAAGAAGTTAGGAAGGATCCTCTGGAAAGAGTCTTATGCTGGACAATGGAAGAGATCCAGCCCAATATTCACTTGGGGTAGAGGGTGTATTTATGTTTTTCCAGAAAATGCTGACTGGTCTAGTGTGGTGTCCACTTGTATCATGGTCCTATGCCCAGAGAAAGAGTTGATTTCACCTTTCAGGAAGCTGATGCTCAGTCCTATGACAATGATGCCTCAGAAAGCACACCTAATGGATAGACAAGGGTGGGACTAGACCCAACTTGGTTCCAATTACAGGAATTGATCCAGGATGCCCAGGAGATGGTAACCAAAAATGTGAATAAAAGGTCTGAGTAGGTGATAGAGTGCATGGAGATAACTAAGCAGAAAGTTATTTTGAAAGAGACACAAAAGTTACCAGTATTCTTAAGACAAAATAAAATGAAAATTCCATATTAATCATGAAGTTTATTCCTTCAAAATTCTTTTTCATAAGAGATCTCTGCTAATTGA
>NDGM011141262.1:0-13877 GCA_002564305.1 Octomys mimax | reverse complement strand
AAAGAAAGAAAGAAAGAAAGAAAGAAAGAAGAAAAGAAAAGAAAAGAAACCTTTGGGTGATGATACAGGGCTCACTGGTGTTCACGTGTCAGGTTCACAGCCACTGTTGGTTAAGGCGAGCCCTCACCTACATGGAGCCTGGCTTTGGGCATGGGAGAGCCTCACTCATCTCATCAGTAAAATGGGCTCAATAATCACTAGTTTGGATTCTGCTAGAGGATGTGCCATGTGCTGAGTGACTAGCACATGTTAGGTTCATAATCCATGGGTGCCAGGACGAGTGGGCAAAGTAATTATGAAACTAAATGAAAGTAAATAAGCTCTCCTCATGCCATGTCCCTGTTCCCCCTTTTGTCCTTGGTTCTAATAACATCCCTAGCTGGTGGCCTGTTGGCACGCAAAGGCTCTGGCCTGACTGCGGCACATAAAGGTGTTACCTCTGTGCCCCATCTGGAGATTGGAGATGGCTAATTCACGCTAGCTTCTGGCTTCACAGGGAGCTGACACCTGTCTGTCCAATCTTACCACGGATGTGTAAGCCACAAAAGCACCTGAAATGGCCTCCCGGGCCTTGCGATTCCAAGCCGCCCTCAAGGTCCTTGTGGACAGTGTGGAGAGGGTTTCAATCATCTGGGTGTGCGGTGTGCAGCACCACCTGTAGACATCATGATAAGAAGGCACGGCAGCCTTCCGGGGAGAATTCAAAAGAATGAGCTTGGCTCTTGAGAAGTGAAAGGAGGAAATCTAATGCATAAAGGAGCTTGCTGTGCCAGATTCGGCTCACGGATTTCAGGGTTTGGTAAAGAAACACATGTGCTTGACTCCAGGTGTCTGCGCTCTCCCCCTTGCCCTGTGTAAGGATACTGAGTTTCAAAGGCTCTTTGAGGAAATGCATTACTGTTTCCAATACATTAAGTCTTCTATCCTCATCTCTCATCTAGAATTTAAAGTGTTCATCTCCCTTTTCAAAAAATAAGAAAAAGGGATCTAGGCAGAAGCAACTCTCCTGCGAAGTGCCTGCGGCCTGTAGAAGTTGTAACGGGTTTTCCACTGGGAATATATAAAATCTCCCCTAAAAACTCCTCTCTCCTCAGGAGAAGAGCCGGTGCTCAGTGTGTGCCGCTCTCACAGCTGCCAAGTGTCCCCTCCCTGCTCACTTTTTCCCAGCAGTTCTCTGGCTCTGACTGCCTAATTCACCAGCTTCATCAAAGATAAACTTCAAGAGTGTCACGGGAAGCATCAAGACCATCTCCCAGTAAAGAAGGCCTGTCCATCCATTAGCAGAATTCCAATAAAGACATCTTCTTGGCAGGGCTGGGCATTCTCTCATTTCAAGGAAAATATAAATTAGCCTCCTTTTTCCTTTGGCCTTGCTAATTTCAATGAAAATCTCCCAGTGAGAGCTGGCAGCCCACAGCTGGTGTGGTCCCTTCTTCAAAGATACTTGCTCTGTCTTTTGCCTTTCACTCTCAGACTAATTCTTTATCTAGATTTTTTCTTCCCTCTGTCTACCCACTCACCATGTACAACAAATATATATTTACTATAAGGAACCCACAGTTGAGGAGAGAGGTGAAAACAATACAGTGGCACCTTGGTTCATGAAGCTTAATTCTTTCCATAGTTCTCCTTACAAACCACATTAAATGAGAACTGAATCAAGTTTCCCCAAAAGGTCAACATGGAACTTAGCAATTGAATTTGATTTGGTTCTTCTTATCCAATTCAGTTTGCAACCAGAATTGTGAAAGGAATGAAGTTCACGAACAGAGGTAGCACTGTACTGGGTTCTGTTTACTTTTATCTTTGAACCCAGTCTTTGGAACTCCCTTTCAAATGGATGAAAAGCTAAGTCATTGGTTCACTGGTCTGTGTTCTGAAAGTAGTCTTCCTCTTAACAGGAAAAAGGTAGTCACTGCTGTTCTTTTAAAAAAAACAAGCTTTGGGTCTCATCAGTCAGGCCAACGGAGTGACCGTGTGTCTTCTAGAAGGTTGGCTACAGAGCTCAGAGTCTCTCTGAGACATTAGGTATAAATATAAAAATATGCACAAAGAGCAAATCATTTGGGAAGTTGGAGTGCTGACTTCAATCTTGAAAACTCAACTCACTTAGAATGAAAATATGTTTCTAAACATCAAACCTGTCCATGTGAAGTGGATAGCAGGGCTCAATCCAAAAGGAAAATGTTTGTGTCAGGTCCCTTGGCAAGGTATTAAATAAGCCACACTGCATTTTTCTGGGTATCTCTTGCTGAACTCTGTACAGCTTGTGGGACCAGGATTGCTTAAGCAGAATCTCTGTTTCCCTGTCTCCATCACTTGTATATAACCACTGGGAAACATTTAGAGATCTCTTTTGCAATCATCATAAAGCTTCCTGATCTACCATTTGGGAACCAATCAGTGATCGGTAATGCAACTTAAGCAGACATTACTTTAAAGGAAATTTTCATCTGCTCCAGACAAACAAGATCTGTGTGTATTTTGCTCCCCCTCCCCCATTTTTGGTAAGTGTCATGTACCATTCTCCAAACAGTTAAAGCAAAAAATCACGACTCAAAGGAGATTACAGTTTATACTCAACAGCATGGTAATTACAATTGCGTCTGGCAGAGTAACGGGACGTCATTACCTAAAGCAAACACGTAAGAACCATCCAGGACTTCAGCTCATGCTATACCCAGAGTTACCACACCAGTGGGAAGGGGACCTTCTGAACACAAAGGTTCCCACACAATTCCACTCAGTCAGAACTGTGTCCAAATCAATTTTCAGAGGCTACATCCACTCTGCAGTTTGTGGGTTATGTAAGGTCACAGCTCATGGAGACCCCAAATCTCAAACCTTATGAACTTTCTGAAACTTTTCATTTCTTCTGAGCTTTAAAA
Organism: Octomys mimax; assembly: GCA_002564305.1. Lineage (NCBI taxonomy): Eukaryota > Metazoa > Chordata > Mammalia > Rodentia > Octodontidae > Octomys > Octomys mimax. Next base: position 10,989 of record NDGM011141262.1, on the reverse strand, counting down.
TATCTGCTGCTGGAGTCCCACACAACTAGACATGCACACTTGTACTCCAGGATAAGTCTAGGAGACACAGTTGTGTGTTCCATGTTGAGTATACAGCAGCCAGTTGATTGACACAGAGACACGGTAATAAAGGTTGCTCCCAGTTGATCAGATTCATGTGGTCCGCCAGTGGCAAGGACTTGTTTAGCCATCTCATTAATTTTATAAATGCAATTTTAAGATCTATTCTATACATATGAATAACGTTAGCCACATGGAATGGGAAAGAGAGAACCGAGCTAGGAATGCAACACTGGGTATCCGGTTCTGGGAGCAAGCCATGTCGCTTGCTGGTACATTTCAGGACAAGTCATGCCTACATCACAACATGCCTTCATCACAAGATAAAAGGACTCCAAGGCCAAAAGCCAACAGCAGAGGTGCAACTACTGTGGGCCTTTGCGGAGGCGGAGCGTTGCAGTAACTTCTCGCAGTTGGATCATATCAATAATACCAAACTGACAGGAAGCCACCTCTACTTACACACATAAAAAACCCGAGAGGATTGGGTGTTGGAGGGAGTTACAGACAAAGACACACACACACACACACACACAATTACAAAAACATGACAGTGATCACAACCACTTAAAAAGATGAACAAGTAGGCATCTCAGTATATTTTCAACAGTACTGTTTTAGCAAACGCATTACTCAAAAAACTACCCTGGAAATTTTAACTAAGAGAGCTTTTTTTTCCCCTTTAAAAAATGTCACTGATGATGAGTTAAGGCATGCTTCATATAACACAAAACAGCAGCAAAACAGGGTGAAGTCACGTGGCGAAAGTTGAGATACTTTAAATTAAGAAATATGCCCAAGCGCAGGAGGGGGAGAAAACTTGAGTTCCCCCTAGTAAGCAGTTTCATTCAGGAAATCAAGTCTGATAATCTGGCAATTTAATCCAGTATTCTATGCCTTATTGAGTACCACTCAAAACATGAAATATTCAAAAATGAGATAACCAAAATAAATATAAGGCAAAACAGAACAAGGCCTTGGTCTCTGTTTTGTGGATAAAGGACAGAAATTCTGCTCCACAAAGTGGCAGCTCAACACAGGGAGGAGCAGGTCACTGGGAGCGTGGATGAAGCATGAAGACAAATGGCGCTCGCGTCTGGTGGACACCATGACACAGCAGGACGACATGTGAACAGACATGAAGGCTAGAGACAAGTGTCCTCCTTTTCAGCTTCGATAGCATTTGTTCCCACCATTGGTGCCGAGATTAGAAACAGGATTATGCCTTTCCTTTTTTAGTTTTCCTGCAAAGAAGTTAGTGCTGCATCTAAAAGAACCAACAAATCAAACAGGACAGCAGTAGGCTAATTTCAGTTTTATGTAATCCAATAGGAGAGGGGATATGTAATATATATAATATAATTATATATGTATATATATTAAACAAGGGAATGAGATTATATATACGTATATATAATCTCTCTCTTCTTGAATTCTTGGCAAATGGTTAGTCCTGTGGTTAGGAGTGAAGACAGAGGGTGGAGTTGGAAAGGAAGTTAACGAAGAGTGCATACCGCTTTCGGCTTCTGCAAAACGACAAGAAAAGAATTTAAAATCAAACAATTTGATAATAGATTGACTGACACCAGAAGGAGAAGGAATAAAACCTTTGTTTCAAATCATTTAAAGGATTCATGTGAAAACAAGGTTTTTCCGCAAAGCATGAAAACATTACCATGAGGGGGAAACCAACAACAGGGGGGCCAGGAAGTTAAACGCAGGCTGAAGCCAACACGGCGGGGAGGAGAAGCGGGCACCTCTGAAAGTCAACACCTGGTCAGTTAGAAAATGCGAGTGCAAAAGAAACAGGAACTTTCCAAAGGCAGAAATGTTCGACTGGTTTTCTCAGAAACGGTCACCAGGTTATTTCTTTTGAACACATCCTATGTCTTAGGAACACGTCCGATGACTTATGAACCCCGTGTTTTATCAGGGGCGTGATCCAAATCCCCTCAAACACATCTTTCTCCTCAGGAACCCTTGTGCTTCCACGCTGAGACCAAGCCACACTGGAGGATTCAAGCTGGCAGCAGCACACAGAAAGCCAAGAGAAAGCCAAACAAAGTCTGTCACCTCTCTTCTACAATAAGGACCATCTGAAAAGTCTGACCTATACATCTGGCTTGGTTGAAAATGTCTCTGATGTGGGACTCAGTGAGAAGCCCCATCAAAGGAAAGACTTTGGGGGGAGAGAGAGAGAGAGAGAGGAAACTGTGTTCATTTTCATAGGATGGTGATGGTGGACCCAGGCTGAACTATTAACTGCCTCCCCCTCTCTTTCCCTGTGACCAAAGCTTGGCACATGGGAGACCACTGCAGATACTTGCATTAAGTTATTCCACAACGATCCACCTATTGTCTTAGCATCTGCATCACCTGCATCACGAGACAAGCTCTTTTTAAAGATGCACAAAAGTGACAGAGAACATGAGCTACATAAAAGATTTCCTGATTGGGCAACATGAAGACTATTATTTGCAAAATCCTAGGTTACCAAAGAAACAAGGTAAACTAACCACAACCTAGACAAGCCCCCCTTATCTGTGGAACAGCAGATAGCCAGGACTCTTTAAGCTTTTTTGCAAATGATATTCTTCACTTTGTCAATATGGAAAAGAAAAATGTAGGTTTATGTGCATACGGGTTAACTGCTGCAGCCATGTTGGACACCTGGCTGCCAAATCTACCATTACATCGTCCTTTTGGTCGATTTGGATTGTCAGAGTAGCTTAGCATTTGATCAGATTGACTTTGTGCAATCTGATCTGGTGGGGAAGGTAAGAGAAAACATTGGATCGACTTGCTCGCAATCCAACATTTTGGGTTGATTGGTTGGTTGGTTGATTTAGTTGTCAGAGACACAGACACTGGAAGTCTGTGTTTATTCAGTCATTGGGGCTGGGGAGATAGCTCAGTAGCTTAAGCACCTGCCTGGCAAGTGCAAGGTCCTGAGTTCAATCCCCAGTACCCCGCAAAATAATAAATAAATGAAGTCTATCATTTATTGGGCCATTCACACAGATAATAAAAACTCCTTAAATGATGCTAACAGGAGATTTTTAGCCTTGTCCTACACTCTACTCAGCTGTGAAGGTGTGTATAGGCACTGTCTGAACTTTAGGCTTATTTATCTGCAGGAACAAATGATAGCCCAGGGGAAGAACAGACTGTGTGTACCATTTCCAAAAACAAAGGAGTCTCTCAACTAATTCTTTTTGTTCCCAAGCCATTGATCAAAACTGAGGAACGAAGACTTAGTTCTGTCTTATCTATAACACACATAGCTCTCCACCAAAGAAAACTCCTTATTAACCAGATGCTGCCCTCTTCCGGTGCTGAGCCTTTATATTGACCAGGCTGTTATCTATTTCAAGCAGACCCCCATCCCTCATCAGTCTGATTTACACATAATTAAGTGCAAAATAAATAAATAAAGAGAGCTCTTGCCCGTGAGCTCAGCTCTCCTGGCTAATTTACATGAATCCAAGACTCAGCCACCTGGATTTCCGCAGTATCAGGAGAAGCACATATGGCGCACGATAGGCTGCTTGTAATTTGGCTATCAGGAGCGCCGGAGTCTCTCACCCTGGCTCTACATCAGGCCTGCTATAAAGGAGGCCAGAGCCCACCTGCTCTTTTCTCGTAGCAGGGCAAAGGGATTGAAAAGCTGTCCTAGGTTCAACACTTACAAGTTGAAAAGCTCAGGGTGACATGATTGGCTTTCCTTTGGGAAAATCCTCTCTGAATGCCCAGTGGCGCCCAAGATGCCAGGCTGGTCTGGGATACAGGCTGGTTGAGCATGCCTTGATCAGAGAGCTGTACCCAGTTCCAAGCAAATAAATCATGCTCAGCAGGAACGCAGAGTAGATATCCCCACAGTGTACTTTCACATCATCAATGTCAGCAGGCCACTGAGTCACAGCAAACTCACTTACCGGCTCTCTCGGTTGGCGGACTTGTACTCAATGGCTATCATTAGGAGCTTGAGCTTCACAAAACACAGCCTGCAAATGACATGGAGAGAAGCTTCCGGTTAGGCAGTCATGTAAGGAGCACTGTTCCGACCTTTCAGTCTGCTAACGCTCATTATCCAAGGGAATCTTCATTCCGCCAACCCCATGCCATGGGGTGTCAGGGGGGACCTCCCAGTCTTCCCCATTAAATCTGCTTTCTCACAAACGATAAGGGGCTGGATGTTCAGAGTGTAAATTGCACGCAGGCCTGGATGTCTAGACACAGACCCCGACCAGGAATCTGTGCCTCGGGATTTACACTGGGCCAGATTCATTAGTTACGCAGTCAGGTAGTAAAATGTTAACTACGGGGGGAGGGGGAGTTGGAGCAGCTGGACCTGTTATTTGGATTCTGTTGCAGTCTTTTGTACAAATGGCTCATATTGTTGTTCTGAGCAGACCCCTGTGTGCTTGCAATGGTGGTAATAATACTTAGCCTCTGTGTAAGTGCCCAGCACATGACTGTCACTTTGTCACTCCTGGCTCCATCCAAGCTGTCTCACCTCATCTGCCCACAGCTCTCTGCTGCAGGCCAGACTGTTTGGAGGCTGGCTGGCTCCTGCCTCCTGCTTTTATTACTGCCCAGCCCCCAGCCACCCAGGCCTCCCCTCTCCTCCTGACCATCCTGCCTGGCCGCATCACACCTTCCCAGGAGTAGGCTCCTGCTGCCCTCAGATTTTAGGATTTTAGGCTCACAATTCCTCCAGGACTGGCCTGAAGCTGCATCATTTAGCTCTTAGCCAACTTCACCCTGGTCGTGGTCGCCTCCTATTGTTTTTTGTTTACTATGTCTGCACTTTCCTCTCTTTAACCAGAACAACTTCTTTAAGAGACTTGGACTTGTTTGAATTCCCAGAGTACATACCAAATGGGTCTGTCCATACAGAAAAGCTCAATTAACAAAAGATTTCCACTTACTGAGTTTCAATTCCAAGGAAACACGAAATATAGCAAAATGCTTATGCATAAAAATGTTCAAGGTAGTGTTACTTATCGAGTAGAAAAATCTAAAGCAACCTAGGTAAAGTGGTAATGTGGTAATAAAGCAAGGGTCATACGGTATTAGGCAGCGCTCCAAGTGACTTTTTGCAGAATAGTTCAAGATATGAATAACAAATACTATATAACAAGATACAAACATGTGACATAATACGATTCAATGAAAAAATATATTTATATACTGGTAGAAATAAAAGCTTACATAACAGTGAACCATATACATCATACATTTTAAGTTCCTGCAGTGGGCATATTTACTAATATCTTAAAGGCTGTTCAAATAATGAAACATTGCTTAACTGACAGACTGACATAAGCACTTGTGCTTATGTAGCTCTAGCACTGGAAGGAGGATAAGACAGTGCATTATAGGGTAATGTCTCCCTTGATGCCCCATTTATTCCTTAAGATATTCCAGAGAGAGAGAGAGAGAGAGAGAGAGAGAGAGAGAGAGAGAGAGACAGAGAGAGAGACAGGGACAGACAGAGACAAACAGAAAGACAGGGACAGAGAGAGATAGAGACACAGAGAGACAGAGAGACAGAAACAGAGACAAAGAGACACAGAGACACACACAGAAAGAGAGACAGACAGAAACAGACAACAAGAGAGACAGAGGCAGAGAAAGAGAAACAGAGACGGACAGACACACACACAGAGACAGAGACAGAGACAGATACAAAGAGAGACAGAGACAGAGAAAGAGACAGAGAGAGACAATGAGATTGACAGAGACAGAGAAAGAGAAAGAGAGAGACAAAGAGACAGAGAGACACAGAGAGAGAGAGACACACACACAGACAGAGACTGACAGACAGATAGACAGAGAACTCCAAATTTTAAGACTTCTCCTGAGAACTCTATTGTACAGGTAATAACACTAAGGCTCAGAAAACCCAAATAATATACCCTCTGCCCAGTGATTTGATATTAGGTCTTTAGCCAATGCCTGGCAGGCATACAGCATTTTCATCCCCAACAAAGCCTGTTTTGCACTAGAAGACACAGGCAACCTTCAAGTATACTGAGTGAATAATATAGTTCCAAACAAGGACAAACATTATGCAGACAAAAAAAAAAAAAAAGACAGGATAAAGAGTAACAAGAAAAGGAATGCTCCACTTATGGCAGTCCAGAAGGACCATTCCAAGGATGCAAAGGGCACAGGAGCACGCTGGTCAGGCAATGAGAAGACACAGGGAGAGCGTCTGGGGCAGTGGTGGTGAGCCTACGGCACATGGGCCCGCAGTGGGCTCTACAGCTCTGAAAGGTTTGAAAGCCCTACAAGTTCTGCCATCGCTGGCCTAGGGAGTAGCAATAGTAAGTAAATAGCAAAGGCTCTGAGGCCGGAAAGAGCTCCAGGTACCTGAGAACAAGCAATAACACCAGCCAAGGTGGAGCTGGGAGAGCAAAACTGAGTATGGTCATGGGTAGGTCCCAGCATGGTGAGCAGCAGGATTGTGAGGCCTCTGCCTGCCACAGCAAGGAGCCTGAAGCTTATTCCAAGTGAACACAAGCCCTTTACATGGTCTTCAATGGGGAACCCCAGAACCAAGGCTATCCTTGGAGATATACTGCTGGCCAAGAAGGTGCTGGTAAAGGCCCGGTGCTTCCCAGGGCGAGATGAGACCAATCGCTCATTCCTATGTGTGAGGTGCTGGTTCCCGGGCACTGCCTTTAACAGACAGTCCAATTTCAAAGGACCACGTCCACGCAAGTGTGTCTCCGCATTCCGGGTGATCTGCAGCTTTTCTGCCGGCAGACACTAATGACCTCCCCTTCATGCTGATCATGCAGTTTGCTGAAACACCAACACATACATCCAACCACAGTGCGGAAAATGCCTTCTTAATTTACATCTCCCAGAATTCCACTAATGTGCCCCCTTTATGGAGCTCCTACTTCTGCAACTCAAACTGTTTAAAACATGAGATAGCTTATGCTATGTTTATTGAACCAAATTACCAGATCAAGTAGCCACTACCTAATGTAAATAGTAGTTAAGTGCCCCCCACCACAAAAAAAAGTCAAGGAGAAACTGATCTTGGCATGAATCATGCAAAGGTTCAATGTGCTGACATCCTACAAGTAACCACCATTCCATGGGACCACTCTCTGGTAGTTCATGAGATCAAAGATCTTAACTGTTTTCTTAATCCTACTGGTATGAAGGGGAAAAACAGTTCACAGTAATGGCCAATTATTTCTTCCAAGTTACTACAATGCCATTTACCCACTGGATATAAAAAGAAAGGAGCTTCTTAATGCAGGAAAGTCAATAAAATCCATGTGGTCTTGTAAATATTTCTTAACTTTTTAGAGGATGACCAGCAGGCCAATATCCTCATCTTCTACTAAGTTTTAAATCCACAATGTGCTAACTCTAAAATCCGTACCTACGAGGATTCTACACTGACTTTTAGAGGCCTTTTCAAGAGAATCCTTTTGAACCAAGAAAGCTGTTGCTCACTGGCTTAAGGACAGACAGGAAATAAGGACAGTGCTGTAACAGTGAATATATGCAAACAGGGCCACACTACAGAATTCTAGATGCTGGCCTTCCAAATTAGCTGGTCCTGCCCTTCTCATATGTAAGAGAAGCTGTAGTCTAGAAAGGAAGCATAGCTGGCTCAAAATCAAGTATGTTTTACATACAAAAGCCAAAAGAGGATAGCTAGTCTCAGTGTAGTATACCCTACAGGTATGCCTCATAAGGACAGAAAAAATGAAGGGATGGGCCCTGGCCCACGTGAAACATGTTTTCTTTTATTGGCATAGTTGCTTTTGAACAACTAGAAATAGATACCAACTGTTGGCTTCATATAAAAACTGGCTCTTGTGCCTTCCTTGATAAATTAGGGATGGCTGCTTTGGAAACACAGCCCATGTGGCTAAAACAGACTGGGTCTAGCAGCACTTACTTATACTGTAGAGGGAGCAAGTCTCCCCCAAGATGCATGGTCCCCACCATGCACCATAATCTGGCTTCTCACTCTTTGCTCTTTGTTACTCACTGCCTGCAAGCGAGTGGCTTCTAAGTTCTTGACCTCTGCTCCAAGAGGTATCATCTGCAATCAACAAAATAACTGAAGGACAACCAGGATTTAGGCTGGAAACAGAACCATGGCCCCCCGTGAGTGCTGAAATCACACTCTGTGTTAGCTCTTGAATCAGGCGGCAGCAGAGATGTAAACTCGAGGTGGGGACTAAGTGGGGAAGAACAGATTGAGGTTGGTGTGGTCATCACCAGGTTACTCTTCTCTCTTCTCTCTGGACTGAGTGCTGCAGTGTAGGAAGCAGGCTTTGCCCCCACCTGTGGCATTTTGTAAAGTATAAAAATCAGGCTGCCTATGAGGGCTAAATAAAGAAATGCATAGAGGAAAGGACAGCGGATCCTCACAAGTGATGGAGAAAAGGCAAAGTAGAAAACTAAGGACCTCTAGAGAGAGTATAGGAAGCTGGGATAGGATCTTGATATAAGAAGCTCCTTCATTTGTCATGTTTGCTGTAAGCAGACTTACTGGAAAAGAGGGCCTGGAAGGAAATGATAGTTGTTACATGTTCTGGGATCTAAATTTGACCTAAATCCATTACGTAAAGATGCAAAGCCAGTTCTAAGAGGCAGACAGAAATGAGCGCTTGAGCATATCTAGAGACCCTACCACATAGGTCCATGCCTAAGAACATGCCTTTGGACTACCCAGAATTGCTGTCCTCTAGTTAAATATATATATATTTAAATATAAATAGCTAAATATTATATATATATAATGTATTTTTAGTACAGGGTCTAAAGGGTCTCATTACACAGATCAGACTCGTAGTGATCCTTCTGTTTTCAGCCTCTCAAACGCTGGGACTACAGGCACACACCACCATGCCCAGTCTCAGTGCTGTCTCAGCACGCCCCAGGGGCAGGGGCAGGGCCAGCATGGCACACCAGGGATTGAACCCTGGTCCCTGCATCTGCCTAAGCAGGTGCTTTAACCCTCTGAGCTATCTTGCCAGCCCTTGTCCTCTGGTTAAATATTTACTTATATCATTCAACATCTTTTGAAGGGCAAAGCAAAAAAGGACACTGACCATTAAATCTCTATAATTACCTGCCTGGCTTTACTTAGCCCATGGAGTTTCAATGTATATATCATCAACATGGGATCAGGAAGCAGGATTAGTATAAGGTAAAGTAGAAGGAAAAGGCAAGAAGCCCTTCACAATGTGATAAATAGGCTAAAATGAGCCATACGTTAGCAAGAATTTAATTCTTGACTCCTAAAATAAAATGTCCCAATATGTGCAATACAGGAAGTTGTCACTTGTTACAAAAATAATTACAGAGGAACAGAAATGACTTATTTTTTTCAAGAAAAATGCCGCTTGTCACAAAAAGGTCTTAAACCAGCAATCTGCAATGAAACTGTTGTAATAACAAGTTAGATTGCTTTCCAGATAATTATTAAGTAGAGGTCTACCAAATTTGACACCAACATTATACAAAGCACCCCCCTTTTTACTGCCAGCATCATCTGTTAACTATAGTAGTTTCAACTGAGATGTTCCTGAACAAAAGCTCTTAAGAATTAGAGTCCAACTGTTTCTACCTACCCAGAGGGAAATAAATTGTTCTTGCCATTAAATCAGCCCCCTTGACTGGAAGGATTATTTGCTGGTGTGAATTTACACATGAAACCTGCCACAGAGTTTGCACCTCCTGATGTGCCCAGGAAGAGTCCGGAGAGATGGCATTTGGAGTGCTGAGGACGATTCACCCCCTGTGGCAGGCAGGTGAGGACAGAAGCGGCAGCTCCACCATGCGCCTTACCCCCAGCTCCTGCCCTAAATGCCAGCCCCTCTCCAGCCACCCAGAGGCCCCTGGAGATGTCAGGCCCACACATGCAATAAGAAGATGCACAGTAAAGTCTGCAGCTTGGGCTTCAGAGTCAGGGGAAAATCTTCACAATCAGGAGCTTTGATTTGACATGATACCTTCCCAGGACAAAAACACCAAGTGAAAGAAATTGTTTGGAAAACATCATGGTTGGTAAGACCCATATCACATTTTTTTAAAAAATGTTATTTAAAATGCAGATGGAGAGGTTGATAAACTCTATTCTTTCATACCATTGGTAAAGGTTGAGTGGGAAAGTTTTAGATTACCCTTATTGTCAAACCCATACACACATACACACGCACACACACACCCCTACCCCTGTGCTCAATAGCTCCTCCAGTATACCTAAGAGGCTTGAATTAAAAAAGAGCTACATTATTTGTTAGGGATAGTTAGCATTTGCCTGAAGTGTGAAGAAATCCATTTCTGACATTATTAATCAGATATTGCAATGTAAGAACAAACTATACTCTTGCTCTATGTGACCCAGCAGCCATCCCAGTTCCAACCCCACTTCCTCCTGGCCCTTCCGTCAAGAATCCTGGACGTGCGTCTGCCTCCGGAGCCTGCCGCTGAGCACTGCTGTGGCTTTTATGATCGTTGGTTTATTCACTGGCACACAAAAAGGACTACTGGCCACCTTCTTGGTGCCTAGAGAAAAAATAATCATCAGTATTATACTTACATCTATGTTCACATAGGTTCAGTCTTGACTTTAAAACTCTCTAAATAAATGGATGTATAGAGCTAGTTATGTCAGAGAAAAAATATTTTTAAAAGACTACATTGGAACCTCTTTACAAATGTTCTCAAAATGCCAAATTCTTGCAGTCAGGCTAAAGAAATCTATTGTATAATATTTGGGTTAGCCTGACTTATTTGGGGTCCATGTTCAAATCTAGGTTTAAACAAAAAAGTAACAATTTCACAAAATTCAAGTTAAATTAGTTATAGTTTTCATTGGGAAGAGGTTTGGTTTTCTCTGGGTACTCTGAAAAAGTTCTCTTCCTACTGCTTTTTTTTTTT
>NDGM011141234.1:0-18570 GCA_002564305.1 Octomys mimax | reverse complement strand
AATCAATTGTGAAACTGTCTCATTGATATTTGTTTCTCAATAAAAAAAAAATAAAAAAAAATAAAATGTTCAAAATTGGGCCACAGAGATAGTGCAGTGATCTAAACCCCTGCCTAGGAAAGCACAAGCACTTAGGTTCAATTATAGTTACCACATGTCATGCAGGCTTCACCCCAGTTGTGCTGAGCTGGCCCCCAAGACCAGGTGTGGTGCTGCATGCCTGTAATCCTTGTGCTGGGGAGCCTGACACAGGAGAATCACTATGAGTCTGAGCTGCGTAGTGAGACCCTGCACCAAACACACTTCAAAAAATGTTCAGAATTTTTCTGTTTGAGATATGGTAATGAAAGAAAAACTAAAATTCCATCTTACACAGAAAGAGGTGCTCTCAAGAACTTGAGGAACAGGCCAGCCAGATAGCTCAGCAGACTAAAACACCTGCGTAGGCAGAGTGCAGTGGCCAGGGTTTGATACCCAGCTTGCCATGCTGGCCCTGCCCCTGGGGCAAACTGAGATCAGGTTTGAGACTGGGTGTGGTGGCACACACCCATAATCCTACTGCTTGGAAGGCCAAAAAGAGGAGAATCACTAGGAATTCAATCTATATAGTGAGACCCTGCAGAGTTTGTACCAAATACATACATACATGCATACATACATATATACATATAAAAAAAAAACTCAAGGAACATGAAAGGCTGGTCAGATTGCAGAGGGAAAATCCCTATCTATATTGATTCAGGGACTACAAACTAAAACAACCACTATGAAATCAGTATGTAGATTTCTCGAAAAGCTGAATATAAAAAAACCTTACTGATTCACCTGTGCTTCAGTCGAGAAGAATTAAAATCATTATATTACAAAGATACATTCATATCTATATTTATGGTAGCACACCTCACAACCATCAAATTATGGAAATTATATGTACCTCATCAGATAAATGGATAATAAAATTTGTTACATATGCACAATGGAGTATTACTGAGAAATAAATAGAATAAATTTGAATAGTTATTAGGGGAAACATGCATATTGAGGACACATACTCAATGAAATAAATAACATAGAGAATGTCAGATAACATATGGTTTTTACAATTATTTATTTTTATAAATAATTTTAAAGGCCGAATAAAATGACAGGAAACAGAGTGGTAGATAATATGGACATGAGATAGGAATATTAGCATGAGGTTTTTCCAAAAACACATGAGGAAAGCAAAGTAGATAATACTCAGATGTTATACATACATATATCAGATCCTTACACTAAAGGTCTTTATTATATATTATAAACATATACTAATAAGATTTTTAAATGTAAGTTTATGTTGCAATTATTTCATTTGCATTAGTTCACTCAATGGAAAATCAGGACTGCTTCTCAGAACAACAAGCTACACTCTGTATGGAATAGCTTTATTCATTACTTGCTATAGACCCTAATTCAAAACAACTCATAATTTCCAGCAACAGTCGAACAATTTGTCATTAATATTCTTGCAATAAAATTCAATAAAGCATTGCTCATTAAAATCATGAATAATATCCAATAATAAGTTTCCCCAAATTCTCATACTATGCATATAAATGGCAATTGTTAATTTACGAAGTCCATTTAGGTGATCCAAATAAGCATTATGGATATAGTATCTTAAATACTGATAATAGATGTAAGCCTATATTCAAGTGTTCCACTACTATTAATATATTCAAAGGAAGTATAGCCTAAGGGACCAAGGAGACAAAATAAATCTGCAGGTAAATGAGAATATTCTATTGCTTCATACATTACATAGAGCTATCTTTTTGTAAAATTCTACTGAGCTGTACCATTGTAAGCAATGATGCCTTTATCATTCTGTATGCATACATGCCACTATAAGAAGTCAAAATATACACTGAGGAGAAACGTTAGCAACAAAAATGTGTGGGACTTACTATTGCATCTGTAAAACAAAAACTCATAGAACCAGAATGACAAATTAACTGTTAGAAATTTCCCAAAGGAACGACAGTGTTAAGTTCATGGAACATTGAATTTGGTCCTGGGATCCAGCCATGTAATACCCAATCATTCTTGACTCATGATATCTTTGGTGATCATTTTGCTAATCTTAAACATAGAAAAAATCATGCATGCAAAAGAATTCAGTAGTTAAAATCAGCATCCCACCATAGTTGGGAGAATTTGTTTTAAATTCTACACACCTGGAGTCCTTGGAGCTCTTCCAAATGGCTTGAGAACCACAACACTGAAATGTTTCCAATGGACACACTTGGCAACTCAGCAAAGATGAGGAAAATTTGAATCCAGTAGTCTATGATAAACTACATTAGCCTAAAATGTGCTAGGATTGAAGTGCTCAGTACAGTGGTGCTTTGTGAAGATACTAAAAGAGAATGAACAAGAAGTAGGTATAATCAGGATCAAATCAGTGGATGCCCCACACACCTTTCTGTGTAAAGGAAAAAACAATAGGTAAGAGGTGAAATGGGGATGGGGAGATAGCTCATTGATGCAGCACCTTCCTGGCTAGCACAAGGCCATGAATTCCATTGTCAGCACTTGAAAAAAAGGAGAGAAATCCCCCCCTTTTCCAACAACAACCTGAGATAGCCCATTCTATTGAAAAAGCTTGGATGGGAGTTGGCCTGTTCCTAGTGACAGATTTTCATCTTTAATCCAGAATACTACACAGAACAAAATAAAATGTGTACTACACAGATCATGTCAAGTGAAATCCAATGTTCTCCATGTGAAATATTTATGTACATTGTGTTTTGTTTAGAGGGTTCTAAGATTTCATTGTATAAATTTTAAGTAGCGCTTAGAGTACATTACCAAATGCCTTAATGTCATACTTATGAAATTTTATTTTATATTCACAATTTATCATGTATTCACTATTTATCATGTATAATTTTCCTGAAAAGAAAAAAAAGTAGATATAAAGAGGATAAGAAATATAAGTCCACATTTTACCTCTGGGTAACTAAGTAGCTAAATCATGGCAGGCAGTCTGTATCACACCTACATGGTAATAGATGCAGAGCATAGCTCAGTCAGAGGTGATGATTACTTGAGATATCTATAGGAACTTGGATGGATCTTCAGAGACTAAATGAAATGACTCAGACACAAGCACTGAAATATGACATAGTTTCTTTTGTTGTGAGGGAGACAGACTTCTGTGAAGTAAAAAGGGGATCTGGAGAAAGGGGAACAGAGAGCAGGGGAGAAAAGAGAAGTAAAAATGATCAAGATGTGATATGCATACGGAGCACTTGACGAGGTGGGACATTATGTATCACGAACGTATCTTACTAATAAAAAAGAGAAGATACTACAAAAAATTATATGTTACATAGAAACAGATAGCAAACTTGAACCTGAGGAGCTTAGGAGGAAAGTCTGAATTTAATTACTGTGCAAAGTAGCAAAATGTGTCTTCTGTGTTTTCAAATTATCCAGACTTACACTGGTGTCTATATAATATCAATTTATGTCACATCATGAGCATTTTAAAATTAATTTAATTCAAACACTTTTCTATTCCTGTGTATATATTGATTTAAAAGTTCAACATAATTATTAATGCAGCCTGTAAGATCCAGATTAAATTCAGGTGTACTAATTATACTTTAATCCTAACGGATATTGCGTAATAGAAAAACTGGATTTATTGAATGTAAAACTGGATTATAAAGGATATGAATCACACTGACAAAATTAAAGAAAAAGAGGATACAAATGAACAACCATTTTATATCTATATATTCAAAATAGTTAGGATAGATATACAGCTACATTTTCTTAACTCAGTGAATAGAAAGACATGTTCTAATAGTGTTTGTGGGCGGGATATCATGTTTACATTTTGTACAATGAATAACCAATAAGACAACAATATACAATGTATTAATTATTGAAACAGTCCTACTGATTGGTTTTGAAACTGTCTCATTGCTATTTGTTTCTTAATATAATTATCAAAAGAGAATATGAATCATCCACAAAGAAATAATCATTTGTGACATTGCATGAATAAAAATATTGGGCTTTTATCAAGGAAATTACTTGGCACCATTACTCTGTTCCTCTAGTACGATATTTCAAATAATTATATTAAAGTACCATAGCATAGAACCTAATTTAGTACTAACTTATGATCAGTATTCATCAATCATTTAATGCATGAGTTAAGGAAAACTTAGAAAGGAAGGAAAAGTTTCAAAACACATTAGAATAGGAAACAAGTAGAATGGGACAACATAAATTCATGACCATTAGGATTTTGAAATAACAGAAAATTAAACTTCTGTAGTAAAATAGCACAAAACAGTCCAAGAAAAAAGCAGATTAATAAAAATTTGGATAGAGAAGCTTCTGTAAGATGATACATACATTTCTCAATGGTAAGCAAAAGCATATTCAACCGAAATGATGATGTGGGGAATACAAAGTAAACTACAATGTATTACAGCTCATAACATATGCCACGATGAATGTTAGCATTACTAAAGACTACAAGGAAAAAAGGACAGTGAGAAACTGAACTCCTACATACTCTTCCTCGGACTGAATACTTCAGAAAAACATATGGATGTTCCACACAGAAAAAAATGCCTGTCATCTGGTCGAGCACTCTGACTTCGGGGTATTTGTGAAAAATGATTGAGATTGTGATCTTAAAGTGACATTAGAACTGTATTGTCATAGTAGCACCATATTGTTTGATGCAGTCACAATAGTAAACACTAGGAAGTATCTGGCTTTCCTACTGAAGGGCAAAAGTCTACACAGGTTGTGTACATGTGCATTGCAATATCATCCAACTTTTTAGAAGAAAAGTCTGAAGTAGGTGATGATGCTTGAGAATATACGTTGAGTGAAATGAAGCAATCAAAAGAGGACAAATCCAATATTCTCATTCATCTGCATAAAGTATACATGAAACAGCACAGAAATGGATATTGGGATTCTGGCCAAAGAGACAATTGTAAGTGCCTAATTTACAGGTATTAAGTCACAGATAAGTAAATTAGTCTGAAAACGTTCTGGATATCACCCCAAGAAGTTATATGTAAAGTGAACAAGACTTCATTGTACATTTAAAATATTGTGTATATGTGCTGTTGAAGTAAGTACATATATACAGAAAATGTAAGGGATATATTTCATGAGAAGTATTCTTACCACAAAACATCAGCAGTATAGGTATGGGACATAGCTCAGTAGTAGGGTTCTGGTTTTTGATGTGGAAAGAGACCCTATGTTTTATCACAAACTGATTTTTAAAAATATTTAAATTTTAAATTTTTACTTTGTTGTTTTATTATTGTTGTTGTTGAGACAAATTATAATAAAAAACTCCACCATTGTGTTATTCCTATCGTGTTTCACAGCATTAGATATCCATCCAAGGAAATCAGTCTACAAACAAAACCTTTAAATGCTGGTTTCCATTGCCCAGGCACAGCAGTCGTCGGAAGTGTGTGCTAGTCCACACTTACTAAAACCAGGAGATATATCCTGTTCTTGCCTAAGCCAGCCATATAGCTAGTGAGTAAGTTTTATCTGAATCTTTTTCTTACATACAATTAAGATCAGAAAGTTTCCCTTTTGGAGCCTTTAGGTTAATTTATTTCCAAATTTTTACTTTGATTGGTAAGAGTGAATCCAGGAGACTTCCTAAATGCAAGGCAAATGCTGAACCATATCTCTAATCCCAGGCAAATGTCCCCTATTTTAAAACTAAAGAAAATAATACAAGATGTACTTGATATTGTTATGGCTTCTGTCTAGTTGTCCCACAAAGCCTCATGAAGTCATGGGGTGGTTTATAAAGTTTGTGATTGACTCTTGACCCAGTGTTGGGATTGTGGGTGTGAGTGCTGCACCTACTCTGGGGCAAATAATCTGCATACCAATGTAAGGAAGGAAGAGCCGCTTACAAGACTATGCAGCTGCTGCCGATCCATTTGCTCTTTGCTGTTTTCCTCTTCCTTGGAGCCAGCCAAGTATGGACTGAAACCTCCATTCTGTGCTAAATAAACCTTTCCTCTCTTAATTTTTGGTGTCAGGTAATTTGTTCCAGCAATAGAAAGAGTATGAGGCTCTGTTTGCAGCGTGCAATAGTAGTGTTTCCCCATCCTTAAATTCCTGGCCTGACTTCCACAGGGAAAGCAGTCTCACCTTCATGACCAGAGCATGGGTGTCTTCAGGTGGTGACAGTTACATGTAGTGCTACATGCATTGAGTAAATATACTTAGATTTTTAACACAAACTGTTATTCCACCAATAGTTTCAGATACATTGCTTCTGAACAGGGGGAGATAATTCTAATCATTCAAATTTATTCTTTAACATAAACATGAAGACATAAGATTCTATAAATAATGCTGTAAATTTACTTTCATTAATGTAGATATACATCAAAACAATTAAATATAACTATTGTAGTTCTTAAGTTCAGAAAGACTTAGTTTACCATCATTGTACTAATTTGGCAACAATCATTCTTAGTGCTAATTTCATTAATTTAAATTTGGAGAGATCAGGATTTGCCACAAGATTTGGATCCTTATTTCTCTATTTGCTGAGTATATACTTAAGGAACTTTTCATCACCCCTTCTTCCTTCTCACTATCTTTTCCTACCCCACAAGTCCTTTTCCAGACTTAAGTGCTAGCACTTACTAAGATCACTGTGCCTTTCTGAATCTGCCTCTCAGATTGAAATACAACATTCTCTTTTTTCCTGTTTTTGAAACAGGGTCTCTCTAAGCACTTCAGGCTGCCCTTGAGCTCACTTTGTTGTGCAGGCTGATTTTGAACCTGCAGTACTTCTACTGCCTCAGTCTCCAGAGTGTTGGGATTACAGGCCCATGCAACAACACCAGACCTTGAAATACAAAATATAGGTTTAATTTCTTACTTCTACATGATGCTGAACTCACTGTTAGGATCATGAGTGCCGGTATATGAGGAAGCAAGGAGCTAGGCCTAGGATAAAGGTCTGTGAGTCTGTGACCTCCATCCTCCTCTGAACTGTAATTATCATTTCACCTGTACCAGCAATGACAGTGGAGGATTGGGAACAGAATGATGTATCTGAGGAACATTTGTATGGCTGCTAATTACCAAAGGCAGTTACAATTTTCTTTTGAGCGTCTCCAAAGAGACCGTTTAAAAAAATAAAGAAATAGGCTCACATTTTCATGATCCTGTAAAAACCAGAAGTTGTAGAAAATGTTGTGATCTCTTGTATGAGGACCTGACAGAGAGGCACATGTGTATACCTAGGTTACCTAAATATCTCTGAGATCTTCTTCTGAAAACCAAGCTCACTCCTTGTGTTTAATTTGATAAACAGCACCATTATTTATGTATATGCCAGTAAAACAAAAAAAGGAACTACAAAAGTTTGACATTCTAAGATTACATACATTCATATATGTGCACACCCATTCAAAAAGGATGATTTGGAATTTCATAAGGACAATTTAGTTTACTAGGTAAATACCAGCACTAAGAGAAAGTCTCAGTAGAAATATATCCTAAAAAGAAAGAGTATTGATTCTGATTATTAACGTTTTCTGCTGAAGCCACCTTCAGTCAACATATACATTCAAAAATACAGCAACAGAATCAGTTGTGTAAAGAGACATAATTTTGCATTCTTTTAACTATGAGACTCACCAGTTTAATTTCTCAAGTGTCCGCCACTGGATTACTAGCAGTGATCTGCACATCTATTCCGATAATCTTTCAGTAATAAGCACTAACTGGTTATGTAATTAATGAAGAACTTTAAGTTGTTAGAAACAAAACCAAGCTATGATTTTATGAAAAGAAACCCAGTCTATCTACACCCCACTATTATCAGTCTTCTTCATTATATAACTTGAAACATTAGCCAAAGCAACCAAGAAAGAGAAAGAAAACTGTCCTACTAATTGGTTTTGAAATGGTCTCACTGCTATTTGTTTCTCAATAAAATTATTTTTTAAAAATGAAAGAAAGAAAACATATATGTGTAGGGAATGACTAAGTCAAAGTATCATTATCTGCAGAATATATGATACTCTACTTATGAGATTCAAAAGTTTCCTCCAAACTGATCCTGCAATTAATAATTGAATAAAGCAGTATACCAGGATACAAAATAAATGCTTGAAAATCAATCACAAACTCATTGAGAAAGAAAATATGAAAACAACATCATTCAGAATAGCATCAAGACAAATTTGAAAATTAGGAATTAGCCTAACAAAGACAGTGAAAGATCCCCACAGTGAAAATTACATCATTCTTAAATAAGACATTCGAAATGCCATCATAAAATAGGAAGATATGCTCTGTTCCAATATACGCAGAAGAAACATCATCAACGTGGTGGTCCTGCCAACTGATATACAGATTTAATGAAGTACCAGTCAAAATATCAACTACAGTTAACACACGTATAGAGAAAACCATCCTCAAATACAGACAAAATCTCTTACTTGAAAGAAGAACAAAAGTAATCCAGAATTACAAAAGCAAAGCAGGAGGCATCACAATTCTAGAGTTTGAGGTTATATTATAAACCTAATGTGATTTAAAGAAACCCAGCATGTTACTGGCACAAAACAGGCATGTGGATCAATGGATAAGAATAGAGGAAGCAAAACTTCCCAGTTATATTCAAGTATTTGGTCTTTTAAAAGGAGCCAACCATATAGACCAAAGGGAAGACCACCTTCTGATGAATGTTGCTGAGGAAATTAAGTATCTGCATGCAGAATAATGAGTCTAGATGCATATATCTCACCATGTACTTAACGAAAATCAAAGTATCTCAAATATATATCCAAAATAAGTGTCTATGCCAGTGAGCATAAAGTACTACCCTTTCCATGGTAGAACCGGTCACTTCCCCAGATCATAGACTGGTCACCTGAGGGAATAATACGACACTGGGGACTCTGTTGGTCTCTGCTTTTGGCATAATTGACTGAATATTCAGGAGAGGCTATAGACAGATCAGCCTTGATGGATGAATGTCCGCACTGCAGAGCTCATGCAGAGCCCCCATCCCGACCACCATGCTATTATGTTCATGAGCCTATTGGCCAATGAGAAGGGTGGCAGAAGAAAAGTTTCACTTCTTTTCACCAAAAGGGTCATCCTAGCCACTTGATTATTAACATCCACTTCTTCTGAGGTTGCATTTAGTCATGATTTATGTGTAAACACATAATTGTACATCCCTTGCCCACATGGAGAGCTATACCCACATACCTCTTTATTCAAATATCTTTGAAACCAGCTTCTCAGTCCTGTTGTTTGCAATTTCTTGAGCATCCATCCAGATCATTGGCTATAGCACATGATTCAGTAGATAGGTGGTTTTTTTTTCCAGAACAAGGGATTAAACTCACACCATTGTGCTTGCTAGGAAAGTGCTTATTCTATTGAGCCATCTCCCAAACCCCAGTAGACAGTTTCTTGAAAGATAACATTTTTCTTCCAAGCAAAATGTATGAGCAAGTGCAGTGCCAAAATTTCTGGTTACTGTGAAGACTTCCTTTCACTTCTGTGGTTCAGGGATTGTACACAAAGAGTGATTGGACAAAATCTGTTCACTTTTAGGTGATTTCTGCATGACATGCATAACCAAACATAATCCAGGATCTATCTTTTTCTTTCTTCCTTTCTTTCTTTTCTTTTCTTTTTTTTTTTGTATTCTACAGTGTGTTCAGGATCTCACTACTAGATCCTCCTCAGAGTGATCCTCCTGTTTACATCCTCCACAGAGCTGGGATTACAGGCACACCACCACACCCATTCTCAATCGCTGTCTCAGCTTGCCCTGGGGGCGGGGCCAGCAAGGTAGGCAGGGGATCAAACCCCTGGTCCCTGTGCCTGCTTGCAGGCACTTTAGCCCTTTGAACTGTTTGGCTGGCCCACCAAAAGTAGGAGAAATTTTTTCTTTGGCAGAACCAGAAATTGAACTCATGCCCTTGTGCTTGCCAGGCAAGTGCTTATTCTACTGAGTCATCTCCCCTGCCCCCAGGCTCTATCTTTATAGTCATCTTCAAATTGATCATACGGTACAATCCTTTAGGCCACAGATGCTTGTTGAGAGGCAGAAGGCAATATAGAAGAAGTAGGAGACATCAAAATTTTGGCAACCCCTTCACATAATTTACTTGTGCCTTCCAGACCTGGTCATGTTCATACACATATACACTACAATACTTTCACTTAATGATGGACTGCTGCTCTACACATGCAATTTTATCACTTGCTGCATTGGCATATACCCAGCCCATGATGGGCAGCTCTGTTGGCAAGGTAAGCTGTTGTGTCTTGAGGAAATATTAAATTGTCTTTAAATTCCAGTAACAGACCAGGAGCTGTTTTTCAAAAGGAGAGTAGGTATCTGCAGATTATGTCAGAGCCTTGATCCAAAATCCTAAAGACATGCTCTGTGATTCACTTGAGGGTATTCCAGAGAATCCAAAGAGCATCTATACCTCCCACTCACACCTCAGGAATCACTGAATCTGCTGGATCATGTGGATTTAGTAGCAGAGCAGTATGCAGCATTCTGAACATACTGTTGAGCCATTTTTTAAAATCTGAGATCCAAAGAAAACTAGAAGTTTTTAAATCACTCAGTAAATGTCCTGGAGTAACACACCTAAGTGAGGAATGTATTGCCTCCAAGTGACAAATAGGGACACTAAGCATCTTGTTTCTTATTTGGTTGTAAGCAGAGTCAGATGCAACCATTTATCCTTTACTTTAGAAGTGATGTCTCTCACACAACATTACTGAACTCCTAGAAATTTCACTGTAGTGGAAGGAGCTTGAGTTTAGTTGAGGTTATTTCCTATCTACAAACTCAAATGCTTTTTGCTAACCCCTCTCACTTTGTCAAATCAGAATTATATCTTCATTGTAATGGACCAGTGAGATGCCTTTCTGCAAACTAAGTTGTGAGACAGGCTGGATAATTAATTTCACCCTGTGGTAAGACATGGAAGCTATATTTTCTGGCCTTCATAGGTGAAAGAAAATTTTTCTGGTGGTTTTCATGGACAATTCCAGGAGAATAAGCTATTTGGCACCATAATAGCTGCATATCAGGTAAGTCAATAAACCATTAATCAGATGTATTAACCTGCTAAAGCAAGGAAGCCATATTCTGGCACAACAGTTCAATGAGAGTTAGTTGGTGTAGTGTGCACTAATGCACCCTATTCTCCTAGACCTATTTATTTTCTGTTCAGGCCAAATGAAAACATTAGTTGGTGGCCCAGGGAGATAGCTCAGAAGCTAAAGTGTCTGCCTGGCTAGTGCAAGGTCTGGAGCTCAATCCCTGGTACGAAAATAATAAATAAGTAAATAAATAAATAAATGTATGTAACACTAGGTAGAAATGTAGTGAGAACCGCTACGCCTCCAACTTTCATGTCCTTAAAGTGAAATTAATACCTTCAATCTCTCAAGTGATGTGATTTTTGTTTTAGGTTGACTATTTTCCCAAATAAATGCTAGGCTAATGACTTTCATTTAAGCTTTCTAACAATATTGCCTTCATACTACAAATGGGGGTATTGGTGTGAGAATTCCATCCTAATCAAGTATTATGAAACCGAAAAAGACTACCGTGTGGATTTGGGGACCAACTCCACTACTGTAAGTTGTATCTTTGCTTAAACTTGATTGGTCATCTGATTTTGTTAGGAACCTGATCTTATTGGAAGGCCAAAATATTTTGCACTTCCCAAAATCAATGTTAGTTCAGAACCCATATCATTTAATTTCTCCATATGTCATAATTTCCCTATCAACAATGTAAGTTAGTTACTCTGTTAAAAAGCTATAAGTCCCCTTTGGAAAGGATGGGAGAAAGATTGAGAGTAAAAATTATTGTCAATACACATGTGTCCTTACTCAGGAGCACCTGGTGTTTTGTTTTGTTTTTTCTATCTTTCTGAGACAGCGTCTTGCTATGCAGTTCAGGCTGGCCTTGAGCTCATTTTGTAGCCCAGTCTGTCCTTGAACTCATAGTCATCCTCGTTCCTCAGTCTTTTGAGTGATGGTATTATAGGCATGTGCCACCAAACACGGCCTCAAGTGGATCTGGATATCCTTTCATTCAAATGGCTCTCAGTCTATAAATTAACTCAAATCTGGAAACCGTTTGAAGGCATGTGATTTATTGGTTAATATGATTTGAGGTAGATTCCTGCTCATTTCTCTTTAACTATGTCCAACTGTATAAATTAGTAAAAGTTTAGTAGATTTCAGGCATATATCTCATCAGGAAATGCTATATCTTCTTAACCCAGGTCATAGGTTTACAGAGGTCAGATCATTGCAATCATTACTTTGTTTTTTCTGTGCAACTTGTCTTTGGCAGCTAAATGCTGCCAATTGATAACTGCTACCCTGGAATGCACTGCCTTTAAATTTCCCAATTTAAGTGACTGAGGTCCCTGGCTATGAGCTCTGCAGAGAAGGGCAATGACAGTGCTCTTCAGGGATGCTGCTGACCCCATCTTGAATATTTCTGACCCTGTTAACAAATGACACATTTTCAAGATCAACCTAATATGAATTATGAGGTTTAACATGACAAAGCCATACCAGAATTTGCATTTCCATTATTTTTTGTTTTTCTTTTCTCTCTTTTTTAAACAGGGTCTTGCTAGGCAGCTTAGGTTAGCCTTGAGCTCATTTTCCAGCCCAGCTTTGTCTTGAACATGCTATGATTCTCTTGATGCCGTATCCGGAGTGCTAGAATTACAGAAATCCATCACCATGCCCAACTCCAGAATTTCCTTTTCCCTAAGTCTGAATCCCCATCCACAGTATATCAAAGATTTACAGACATCTCTATGTCATTTACAATGAATCACCTTTTGATGCCCACTTTGACACATAAGCCACATAAACCATTAACATGTTTTTAAATTCCTTAAACTGCAACATTTAGTTGATAATCCCTACTGAATGGGCCCATATGATAATTTCAGCCTGATCCAGGTATATGTTTCTTCTATCATAGTCCCACGCCTTTAAAATGTATTCCTGTACTTATTACTCAGACCTTTACTTGTAAAAGTTACAAAAGATTAGTTTCTCTGAAGGACCAAAAGCCAAACTTCATTTTTTCTCTTTCTATTTTATTCAGACTGCAAGCCTGTTCATTTGTGCTGTCCACATACACAGTGGGTCTTCTGTCTTCAGTAAGCTATAATGCAGACACACCCAAAACTATTATAAACTAATCCATTGTGCATTTGTTATTCAAGTTGAAACCATAATTGCTTGGCCAATTTGCTTTTTCTGAGAGAATGTGAGACTTTTCTGTCCTGGTGTCCCTCCTTAGGCACACTATGCATTGTTTAATCACTATCCTCTGTGGTCTTATAATCTCTCTGATCAGGGACTTATCCTGAATGGAGTTATAGGTTGTTTCAGAAGACTTTCTTTTATGCCTGCGTCCTCACTGACCTCAAAGGGCTAGAGTCCAAATACTGGCTATACCCTTAGCCATAAATGTCTTTAATTTGTGTTCTTCAGCGATCAATATTTAAAAATCCACAAATGCATTATGCACACTAAAGTTTGAAAATGTTCATTGCATCAAAGGTTCTTTATTGACATAAATAACCAGGAAAAGATAATTGACAAATTATGATTTGGATCTTCGAAAATACATAGGATCCTGATAGCAAGACTTTTTAAACCCATGTCTGCCACCCATTGTTCAATACACTCACATGTAGCATGTTTTCTTGAACAAGAAATGTAGTAAGTATTTTCATCATTCAACCCAACAGTTACACGTACATATATTTAATTTGACAGAAGAAACACTATATTCAGTTATACTAAAAAAGACAGTGTATATCAGAATTGGTTCTAACTGCTTTTTTCAACTCTCATCATTCCAACAGGTGGCCCACGTTCCATCAGCTGAAATGCTTATTAGTCCTCTTAAGAAAGATATGTGGTCTATTCTTGCACTTCTACCTTCCCTCTTGCAGTTAAATGAGGAGCAAAAACCAGGAAATAATTACAAAATATACAATTACATATTTCTTTTAAGAAGAGGGATTGTTGTTTTCTTAACCAGACAAACCAGAATATGGAGAGAGAAGAATCCTGGCTCATGACCAGAAAGGGGCTGATAGTTGGAAAAACCACAGAAATGAAACCAGAAGTATTCACCAACCACCAACTGAGATTATAAAAAAAGGCAATGAAAATGCGAAAGATGGAGGAGATGATGTAAAATGATACAAAGTTGGTCACCAGGATAAGGATGCTTTTGGTGGCTTTTGACACAGGAGATCTACAGGAAGCATTATTTCTATGAATGTGCTTAACCTTCTGTTTATGTCTATACAGGACAAAAATCATAGATACACTAGTCCACATTGTGAGCACAATGAAACCAACTTCTGGGAATTGTACTAATCCAATATAGGCATAAGCCATGGTTGTCCCATAATCTGCAACAGTGCAGAATCCCATGTGCCTTTTCCTTGTGATGTATCTGTTTTCTGATCTTCCAGATACCTGTAACAAACACAGAGGAAAAATGAAATTTATCCCAATATATAGCAGCCAGCAGAGTGACATGGAGAGGCCAATGTACTTTGGAGATTTTATTTTGAGGTTCTTCCAACAAGAGTTCATGGGGCTGATTATGATAGTTTGGTAGATGCTTAAAAGGCACACACTACAAATAGACATAGCCCTGCCCACTCTAAGAACATATAAGGTAAGATTGCAACTAAATTCAGTGAATAAACGTTTCAACCCAAAGGCTACCATCGTCTGGGAAAGTCCTCTTGAAAAAATGACTAAAGAATTAGCTATAAACAGGTGCTTGAGAATCATATCTGTGGACTTCAGTCTGCTTTCTGAATGGTGAAGGAAAAAATAATGGTAAAGTAGAGAGAAATTTCCCAGAATTCCAACCACAGTTTGTAACAAATATATTGTTCCTATTGCGAAGTCTCTCAAAGGTATTTTTTCATTTCCTTTTAAAATTTCTTTTAAAGTATTGTGGCAATTATTTCTTTGATCAGCACTCATTGTAGAGATTGGACACAAAAACTTGGTGTGGTGCTTTTGTGGAGTTAGAAAGAGTTCAAGAAGAGGAGATGGAGAATATATTCTGCATATTTAATGGGTCAAGCCATCACTAAATATTAGTCATTGACAACCTAGAAGAAGACAAAACATAAATAATTAAATTCTAAGATTTTCAGTAGCACCTGCTTTTTTCCTGACACTAGAGAGAATATCTAAATTGTTGCAATATGATATATACCATAGATTTATTCTGAATGAATTTCTGCTGTGAATACTTAAGTTGAATATAAAATGTTTTTGTGAAAATTACTTGTGTGATCAAAGGACATGTAATTGTTTCAGACAAAACTCATCAATCATAAGGATGAAATGACAAATTAGAAGGCATTAAAATTTAGAACTATTTTCATCAAGATACAAATATATACAATGGGTAGATGACAGGTACAGAAGAATAAAGACACAGAACAAAGAGGAAAGAGTAATAGAAACATATATATTCATCATAAAGAATTCTTATGACAGGCTGGAAGGTAGCTCACCATCTTAGGGGTCCACTTGTCAAGGGCAAGGTCATGATTTCAATTGCCAGTGTAAAAATAAAATAATTTTTATGACAATTGAAAAATATTTCTTCATCGCTTTCAGAAATTAAGTTGTTTCACTAATAATGATTCTTTTGTAATTGTTATATGTCTTCCTCAATCAGAAAAGCTAAAATAAATCAACATGTGGTGCCATTACATGCTATCCAGAATACTAAACTGAATGAAAGGAAATAACAAAGTTAGCAAGAACACGGATAAGCCGTTAACATGTTTATATAAAAGACTATTTTGGAAAATTATTTACTAGCATTGATATAGCTTTATAATATGCCACCACATGTTGTAATAGTTCATGGAAAATGCAAAACAAAACTATTGGCTTTATAATGAATATGAGCAATAACCAAAGATGACAAGAGTTGCAAAATGTGGAGAAATTGAAATGTTAATCACTACCCTTGGGATGGATAGTTTGAAAATTTTTTAGATGTTTCACAACATAGGGAATACTGCCCCAGCAACCTCACTTTTATGTATTTATGCAAAAGATTGTAATCTGGATTGCCAAGTTATATACACATCAAGCCTACAGTGCTAGAATATTTAAAACACATCTTTGTTCTGGAAATAATTTCATATACCTATTTTCTGCATATAAAGAGACAGTCTTTGCCACTGTATTATACTGTTTTCCAAAGCATGAAAAGATGATACACATATTAAAAATAATTCTGTGGAGATAAGTGTGATTGTATACAGCTGTTATCTCAACAGTCAGGATGGTGATCCAGGAGGATCACTGTGAATCTGAGGCCAGCCTGGCTTTATCATGAACTAAATTGTGAGAGCTTTTCTCAAAATACCAAAAGAAACAAAGAGATAAAAAAAGAAACAAAGAGATAGAGAAAGAAGGAAAGAAAGTAAGAAAAGAAAGAAAAAAATGAAAGAATGGTTTACAAATTTACTCTTAAACTCTTTGTAAGTTACATGAATAACAGATATGACTCAGTATTATGATTCTTAATCACACAAAGCCTCATGGTGATAAATCACAAATGTTTATCTTTAGTATAGTTTCAATTGTGTAGAAAACACCAGGAAGTTGTTCGGGTTCTAAGACCTCGCCTCTCTCTCTAGCCGAGCACACAAGAAAACATTTATTTCTATCCCTCTCTATCTTTGTTCTTCACCTGTTTCCACCTCTGAATACCTGATCCCGTCAGAAACACTAACTCATATTTTCTTTCCTTCCTCACTCTACCATTCAGGCTGAAATATAATATAATCACCTGACATCTTCACTTTTCAAGTGGTTGCGTTCACTGTGATGCTCATGACAGCCAACGGTGCAGGTGAGGGAGGCAGCTAGACCCTGAGTTAAAGGCTTATGAATCTGTAACCTCTCCTCCTTTGTGAATTGTAATTATCATTGCACCTGTATTGAAAATGACTGTGGCAGATTGGGAATCCAAGGACATTAGAAATTTTTTTCATTGCTCATTAACAAAGACAGTTACAACTTTCTTGCACATATTTCCAAAGAGACCATTAAAGTTGTTGGAGAGACACTTTCATAATCCTTAAGGCTGGAAATGACAAAAGGTATGGAAGTCTCCTATATGAGAAATTGGCAAAGAGACGTGCAAATCTACCTTGATTGCCTGCTTCCCTGCAATATTTTCTTTTCCAAATTGAATGATTATTAGTGCCAGTCCAAAGTACATAATATCTTCTTCCATCACTTGGATTGGCACATATACATAGCAAATATAAATTATCTTTTTATGCATTTTCTCTATTCTCTTCCTTTCCTCTCTATCTCCTTTTGCAAAAGATCCTCTGCTGCATATCATTTAGTTTTTGCTTGCTTCTTGTTTTTAATAAATTTAACTTTATTATTTTATTTTGAAATGTAATGGACAAGAGCAAGAACTAAAATCAGAAACAATGACAAATCTGGACCCTCCAGACATTCCCAAGCACAGGCCCTTCGAGTGTCTGGGAGAACTTCTGCACTTCCTTGCAAAAACTGGAATTCTCCGGACCAAGCCCAGTCCCCCGCATAAGTGAGACCTTTCACCACGCTCTCAGGAATTCTCCACCCCTCCATAGCCAGCCCAAACCTCCCATGAGAGTGAGAACTTCCACTGTGCTCTTAGGACCCCTGCAGATCCAGCAAAGTCCAGATCCTTTGAGTGTGTGGGAGAGCTTCTGTGCTCTTCTGTGCACCCTGGAACTCCCCAGACCCAGTCCAAGCCTGGCGTAAAGGTCTGGGGTGAAACTCTGTAGCTGAAGCCCAACAGAGATACTACAGACCAAAACCACACAACTAATCCAGGACCAGAACATCTTGCCAGAGAGGTACAATAGGTTTACCTCCCAGGGCTGCAACAGGGAGGAGCTCAGCACAGTCTGAGACCCAAGCAAGGCACAACTAGATGAACTCAAATTTAGGAGATCTGCAACTGAATTTTAGTAGGTGCTAAGGTTATAAATGCAGCAAGGCTCTACACCAAAGGTCAGACGACAGTGCTATACCAGATGAAAAAGAGAAGGAACAAAATGCAATCTCAGGTCCTGAGCCCACTCCGTACAAGTGCAGAGGACATTAGCACAGAGGAAATGTCTGAATCAATAGCATCTGAAGTAAAGAAAAAAACAGCAGAAGGTACAGAGGAACTCAAATCTGAAATAACCTCTGAAATAAAAAAGAAAGCTCTGAGTTAATAGCATCTGAAGTAAAGTATCAAATGCAGAAACATATAGAGGAAATCAGATCAGCAAATTCTCTGAAGTAAATGAGTTAATAACTGCTTCTCAAGAAGACACTGTCAAAAATAGAAGAGATTAGAAAAGCAATGGATTCCTTGAATGAGCAATACAGGAAAGAAATAGATCACATGAA
>NDGM011141227.1:0-11391 GCA_002564305.1 Octomys mimax | reverse complement strand
AAATCCCCTCAGGGTTTATCCTGAGATCCTGTACCTCAGATTGTAGATCCTTTGTCAGTGTCACTGGCAATGTGCCTTAATGTGATCATTAAAAAAATATATAAACACATGCATTTTTTTCTACCATACTTCCTGTATAATGCAACTCTGTCCAATGGAGATGCAGTTAAGCACAGTGAGAGGTTCTTAACCACAGTGAGAGGTTTTCTGGGACAATCCATGCTGGGAATCTCTGATAGAACAATGCTTTATCCAGTTAGGCTGAAGACTGAATAGATCCTGGTTTAGCAGTTTCTCTGTTAGAAAGCTGTGAGAGGCCTTCACACTACTGGAACTGTATAAGATCAAGCAGCTGGAGGACCATGTTGAATCTTCATTTCTTAACTTGAGGAGCAGACATAGCATGTCTTACTGGCTCCCTATTCAAATTGGAGGAAGTCCATGGGCTGTGTACCTGTGATGAGCTGCCATGGGCATTCTACTTGTCATGAGGATTCCTTATGGAATTAAGCTTCCTTAATCTGCTGAAGAATCAATAATGTTCTGAATATCTATAAAGAGTAGACATTATGCCTTCCTTATCATAAACACTCAGGAATGCTGGGAGCTGGAATGGATCCTGTGGATCATTCCTTCCAATCAGCTCATCTAAAGACAAGGAGGTAGAGACCTCAGGAAACTAGGAACTTCGTAATTTACAGGTTGAAGTTAGGCTTGCACATAGGCTAGTGTTCCAGTGGCTGTCTTTTTTCTTAATGCATACCCTGAAACCTTAGTACTGACAGTGTCCTCTGAGGTTTGGAAGATGAATTTAAGTCATGATAAAAATATTAGAGCAGTGATTTATGCAAGTTATAAGCAAATAAAGCCGGAATATTGTAGAATAATCTATGTTATATACAAAGTGTAGGGGAAAAAAAGGTATACCAGGAGAGAAAGTAAATTGCCATAGTCTGACCACAGTGAAACAACTGGAACTTGTTACAGACTATTAGTGTTTCCACATTCTAATTAAAATCTAATCCTCAATAATGTGATAGCGTTTGGTGATGATATGGGACTTTGGGAAATGATTAGTTTATGGTGCTAAATTTGTTTAGAAGAAGGCAGCAAGCAAGTCACTCTTTCTGCCATGTGAGAATACAAGAACTCAGCCAGCACATCACAATCCCTGACTTGAAATTGTATTACAAAGCTACTATGACAAAATCATCATGGTTCTAGAATACAAACAGACATAAGGATCAGTGGTACAGATTAGAAGATGTAGACACAACTAGAAGTACACTCAGCCACCTTACCTTTGGCAAAGGAGCCAAATATGTTCATTGGAAGAAAGATAGCCTCTTTAATAAAACTTGCTGGAAATATTGGCTTTTCACATGCTGAAGGCTTAAAATAGACTCATGCCTATCACCATACACAAAATTACAATGAAAATGGATCAAAAATGTAAATATTAAAACTGAAACACTAAATATTCTGGAAGAGAAAGTAGGTAGAAACCTTAAGGACATAGGAGTAGCTAAGGAAGCCATGAACAAAATCAAACTGTATGAGAAATACTTCAAAGAATCAACAATTGGAATCTCATCTTTTTGAAAAGTTTCTTCACCATAAAAGAAACCACCAACAGAATAAAAAGAAATCCCACAAAGTGGGGGACAATTTTAGCAGACTGTCCATCAGACAAAGGACTCCTATCTAGAATGTACAAAGAGTTTTAAAAAATTCGGGCTTCCCAAATTCAAAGGCCCAGTCAAAAAAATGGGCATCTGAGATGAATAGACGAATATATGAAAAAATGCTCAACATCATCATTCATTCAAGAGATGCAAATTAAAATAATGCCGAGATACCATCTTATGCCAGAAAGAATGGCTATCATCAAGAAGTCAGCCAATAACAAAAGCTGGAGAGGCTATGGTAATAAAGAAACCCTTCTCCACTATTGATGGTAGTGCAGGCTGGTATAACCATTATGGAAATAAGCATGGAGATTCCTCAAAAAGCTAGGATTGGAGGTTCCATTCAAGCCAGCTATTTCCCTCCTAGGTATCTTTCCAAATGAACTGAAAACATCATACCACGGCAATATAAGCACACCCATGTTCATAGAAGTGCAATTTGTCACAGCTAAATCTTGGAAACCACCCAAATGCCCTTCAGCTGAAGAATGGACAAAAAGATGTGCTATTCTTACACAATGGAGGATTGATTAGCTATTTAAAAAAGATCAATTGAAAGCTTTTATAGGTAAATGGATGCAATTAGTGACCATACTTTTAAGTGAAATAAATCATCGCTACATATGTTAGCATTGTATTGTCTCTCTAGTGTAAGAACCTGAAAGACTAAATAAAATCTGAAAGGTAAAATAGATACAGTGAAAAGGAAAGAAACTGTTCAAAGGGAAAGAACTACTCTGTTTTTTGAAACTCATCCATATTTAGTGTGATGTAAAATTATGAGGTGGCACACTCCTTCTTCACAGTACTCACCCAAGCATCGTCAATATTCTCGTGGTAAAATCTGGAGTAAGGCTCACTGATATGACCTAATTTCAGAAAGAATGAGCTCACTGAACTCTTGAAATCCTGAACCTAGGAGCTCTATTTCCACACAGACCTGGCTTCTGTATTTGCTGAGCCATATGCTCATTTCTTAGCTAAACTATCCTGTGAGTGGCTGTCAGGGACTGAGATTTGGTAAATTTGCTAATTTTTGCTTTTCTCTCAGCTCAAAATTGAAAACATATGTTCATCACCTCTGCATATAAACTGTTTTCCTCATTTAATTCAGAGCGGATCAGTCAAAACTGTTGTCATCTCAAAATATGACCTGCAAAAATTATAAGATGTGCATGGCTTATTTTATTAATTGTCTTTTCTTACAAACTAGCAAATTGAGCTCAATTAACAAAGACCTGGCCTTGCATCTCAATGTCATATTAGCGAGTCTTTCAGGTAGGAGGTGTTGGTGACATAACTCAGGGTTTGGAGGACACAGGAAGATCATAGCAGATCTTCAACATCCCAGAGTTTATGTTTGAAGTAGAAATTGTTAAGGAGACGTACAACTTTCCATCCCTAGGTTTCTGTCTTGAGTTTGGTCAGGACTACAGCTAAGAGTAATTACTATTTGAAGATACTTCCCAGAAAGGTCTGTAGAGGTCTGAATCTGCTGACATTCAATTTGTCGCTGGGTCAGCCTGGTGGCCACTGCACCAGTGTCGATTGAGTGTGCTGGGATGTTCTTCAGGGAGGGAGACCATCAGTGCTGCACATATCAGAAAACTCAGAGGTCATGTAGGGGCATTTAGGAAGGCAAATGGCCATATCCTGGTCAAAGCTGATTCCATGATCTGGGAGATTTTAGTAAAGAAAGTGGTGACCCAAATAACATGAAGAGATACACAGTGGTGATCAACTAACCATATTTCAGGAGCTAAGAAGAAAGAGAAGGGAATTTACATATCTGTTCTAAGCCCACTTGTGTATTCTCCTAGCTTTCTGTCTTTCTATATGGAGTGGAGCACATACCAAAGGTTTACTACTCTTGTGATAACTTTCTGAATGACTAGATTTTGTCCAGATATGCATATTGTTATAGTACATGCAAGCTTCTGTGGATATTGCTTGATAGAATGAAAATTAAATCTATATAAATGTATCTTTCTATCTATCCCTCCATCCACCCACCCACGCCTCCATCCATCCATCCATCCATCCACATTTTTCTATGTATATAAAGCTTTCACAATCATTTATCTTGCTTTCATAATCCAGCACAGGGTTCAGCACAAATCACAAATTCTATAATTTGTGTTTACAAAAAAACACCCATTGACACAACCCCAAATCCTGATATTATGTCTACAATGTTATGTTCTTAGCCTGAAAATCTGTTTTCGCCTTTTTGTCCCATTGTCTTCAATCCAATGTGAGACTGTCTATCAAAGCCTGGAGGTGAGCATTTTCCAGGCTCCTTTCTTGGAGAAATGAGGCCTCAGACAAGTCCATACCCACTGATTTCTGCTGACTTGACCTTGAGGGACAGGAGCAGTGAGAATGGTGGCCCCACAAGCAAGGTGAAATAAAGAGACGAAGGTATGTGGGATTCTGAATGTCTGTGACCACAGAAGAGTGTATGATATAGGATTCCAGGATTTGCATGAGTGAATTTCCATGTGTGGATTGAGTTTGTGCTCTGGAGAATCAAGGATTAGTGAGAAACAGTGATTACAGAAGAAGTGAACATTCAGGTATCAAAACTTTAATTTTATGCAGTGTTTTCACTCTTTACAGACTCCTTAATCAAGAACCTTCTGACAGTCATCGTGTTGGGTGCTGGTGATCGGGGTGAAAACTGTCTTTACTGATTTCAATAGCTTCCATTCTAGTAGCCACAGTGTCTGACCACAGATAGCCATGCTAGTTGCCACACACGGGAGCCCATAAGAATCAATCAGTTATTCCTGGAATTGTTTAAGGCCTTATTAGAGCTATGTCTTGATATGAAGTTCTTCATTCTAGTGTTAGTATCAGTGATTCAAGTTGTAACAGCTTTCCACATGCCAGAATCTTTAATGTTTCATCTTACAGCAACTGTAGTCAAGTTATCCTTACTTCCTGCCTGTTATAGGTGAGGAAATCAAGATCTAGAAATTAGAAGTGCTTTATATCAAGCAAATGGTTAAGTACGTAAACTGAATGAGGAATTTGTGCACTGTTGCAGGCGTAGCTTCAACATGGTCAGCTAAGGGGCTCTAGCAAGATCCTTAATATTTCTTCACCCCAGATGATTTCTGTTTGTCAAATAATCATGCTATTAGCTGGGTTTCAGACATCTGACATAAGAATTAAGTAAGTGAGTAGGTTTTTAGATACGTGTCTTCTGTATAGTAATTCTATTGGGTTTCCTGGTAGCTCTCCAAAGCAGTACATCAAAGTCCTAACCACTAGAATTTGTAGAGATAACTTCAGAAAAAGACAGTTTTCAGGAGTGATTAAGAATCTTGAGGTGAGAGTGACCCCAAGTCCACTGATAGGTGTCATATAAAAAAGGAGAGGACACAGAGATTAAGAGAAGCCCCTGTGAAGATACAGATTGGAGTGATGAATTTATAAGCCAAGGACTACTCAGATTTTCAAAGAAATGGGCCATGTTATTTTTCAGGGTCTGTAGCAGGATCTGAATGGCCAGAACCTTTCGTTTCTGACTTCTGCTCCCCAGACCTGTGAGAAAATAAATATCTACTGTTTTAAGTTATTGTAATTGAAGAGCATTACTCTGGAACTTTTAGAAAAATATACACAATTAGTGTACCCACACAGCTGACTTTTGCTGTCAAACTGCTTCACAGGTGTGATACCCAGAATTCTCAACCCAGCCACTTGACTTCAAATTCTGCAGTATTCTTGACTTCTCTCAAATTTCAGGTCTTCATTTGCCTTCAGCATCCCATGCTAGTGATACTTCATATTTTATGATCATAAGGAGCACAGCTTCTACGTGGTGCACCGTTCTCTGTATATTTCTGCTATACAGAGGATAGATTATTTCCCAGAACCTTCAGGTGAATACATACCTTTCCCTGACCCTTCACTGGGATGTGGCCATTGACTAGCTGGTGCCAACACTGATGGAAAGAAGTGACTGGTGTTACTTCCAGGCAGAAGTGTTTAAGAGATAATTGTTCTCTCTCCATTTCTTTCCTTTTCTTTCACTTGCAAGTTCAGGACCAGGAGACCATGTGGGTGGCCACTTACTAGATAGAAATCTGGCCTCAAATTGGAGGGAAACCTCTTGTTGACCAGAAATATCCATTGGAGTGCTATGTATGTCTGTAATCGATATTTTTGTTGTGTTAACATTCCAAAATGTGAAGGTTTACACAGGTCGATCTATCAAAATTATGAGTTTCTCCAGCTAATCGTATGATTATGCCATTCCATTCTGAAGCAAAGATTTCAATCAGTATTCTTTTATTTTGTAGATTTTTGGCTTCATGACTATGAGGAAATGTTGAATAACACATACTATGTGCAAGGAAGGGTTTCATCAAATACTTAATAAGTAAATCCAATCCTCTAAGATGGAAATCAAGAATCTTTTTTTGTATAATGTATAAAACAGTAAATATTTTCAGCTTCAGAGCTATATAGGCTTCTGCTATATTCCTCAATTTTTTTCTTTAACTCATTAAAAATGTAAAAATCATTAGCACACAAGATGCACAATAATAGACTTTGGATAGAATTTGGCCCCCAGGCCCAGGCTTACCCATCTCTACTTTGAGTGACTGGAGATTGTAGCAAATGAATCTTGTACTGATGAGGAAGACCCTCCAGGACATGATGGATATATTCTGCACAAAGGCTATGAGCTCCTCGAAGACAGGCATTATGATTTATTGTTTCCATCTGAAGAATTCTTTCACTGAATATGGAGATTTTAATTAAATTACAGTTTAATTTTTTTCACTGCCTTGTGCAAAGTTTGGTGGGAAGCATTCTAGATGTAAGAATGAATGGGGGCCCCTCCCCAAATAAAGCTACTTGAATCAAATCACATCAAGGTAGCTGGTGTAAATTCTACTGGAAATATTCAGTAAACAGTTCCAGAAGTGAGTCCTAAGCGTTGTATTAAACAGAGCTGTACAGTAGTTCTCTTTCTGCTGACAAGAACAGTGGCTACCGCTGAATACCTACATCATTCTCAATTATTAATACTTACATGTGGAAATTTATTTATTTATTTATGTTTTGTTATTTTATTTTTCCAAATTTGTGGGTTGTCTTTGTACTCTGTTGGTAATATTTTTTGACGTGAAAAAACTTCTCAATAAGAGGATGTCCAATTTGTTAATTTTTTCAAGTATTACCCGTGCAGTTTGACATTTGTTCATGAAATGTTTGCCTACTCCTATGTCTTCAAGATCTCCACCTACTTTCTCTCCCAGGAGATTTAATGTTTCTGTTTTAATGTTTAAATCTTGAATCCATTTTGACTTTAGTTTAGTTCATGGTGATAGACCTGTGTCAAGATTTAGTTTTTGGCATGTAGAGAGCCAGTTTTTACAGTACCATTTGTTAAAGAGGCTACATTTCTTTCAGGAAACATATTTGGTCCCTTGGTCAAAGATAAGGTAGCTGAGTGTATTTGTAGTTGCTTCTGCATCTTCTAATCTATTCCGTTGGTCCTCAGGTCTATTTTTTTGGTCAATACCATGTTGATTTTCTCACAGAATCTTTGTAGTATAACAGAAATTTTAATGCTTCCTGCCTTGTCTTTGTTGCCCAGGATTGCATTTGCTATTCTTGGTCTTTCCTGCTTCCAAATAAACTTTAGGAATGATTTTTCTAGGTTTGTGAGGTATGTTGGTGGTATTTTACTATTTTTTTGTGGCCAACTCAGCAAACCTGGGGGGCAGGGCTGGTGCAGCTTGTGGTGCTGGTGATCAAACTGCAGTCTCTGTGCTTTGCCTATGTTTGCCTAAGTAGGCGCTTTAGACCACTGAGCCATCTCGCCAGTCTCACATGTGGAAATTTAGTGGAGAAGATTCTTGCATTTTACCTTGAGGTATACAGAAATAGCACAACTAATTTTAGACTTCCTAGGAAGTTTGTGTTTGGAGAGAAATAGAGAATATCATGAGTGGTGTGTGATGAGAGCTTGGTGACCTTTGCAGGGATTCCCCACTGTGGATGATTTTCATCTTCTTAAGTTCTTTCTGGTGCACATTTGTGTGCTCATGAGCTTTCCCATATACATTCCTTCACAAACATCATAGATTAGCAATTATGAGTTCTTGGAAAAGATGAGTGGTGGTGGAGTAAGCAAGAAACAGGAGGACTCAGCCTCTCTGCTCCCTGGTTGTGATGAACTACATTTCCCCTGTGGTGTGATAACTGTGCAAGAAGGAACATATTGGAATTACATTCTATGAGCTGATAAACAGCATCCACAGAAGGGGGAAATGCATGGCATGAAACGCCATCTTGTAAATGCTTGATACCTGCATCCTCTTGATGGGTTATAACTGGGACTCAGAGAATTTGTGTAGATTTAGGACCCATAATGGAACTTGAATCTGTATAACTTACAAATGAATCCATAGCAGATGTGCATGACAAATTAAGCTACCTACTTTATTTTTATATTTTAATCTATGCATGATGTTTTTCATTTCTGCAGACTCAGGGCAGTAGCTGGTTTCAAGTTGCTACTTCTCTCCCCAAGGAGTTCCTGTCTCTGTGGTAAATGCTAAATTGAACCCAAGATTTTCCTTGAATAAATATAATTGGATATATGCACAGTGAAAAAAACCTATGATTACAGCATAGAGATCTAGCAAAGGAAATCAACAGCAGCTCTGTAACTTACATGTTATTGCAATTTCTTAATTATATCAGAATGGGCCCAGAGCTCGTATTTCAAAGTGCTGTGAGGATCACATATCTTTCTTGGATTCTTGCTTTTCAGTGTGTCTACTCTGTCCATGATATTTATATTTTGATTTGGAAAATTTGTCTCTAACATCTATAACTGATTCATATAGGACATCACTTTCTAGTGGTTGTACAGAATTCTTGTCACCCAGAATGACATCTGCGATTAGTATTAGTGTGTGGAAGAAAAGCATCTTACATTCACAATGTGCTCTGAGCTTTGACAGCCTTCCCACAGACATTATCACTATGGATAAACAAAGGATATTTGAAGGGAGAAATCTTGCTTATTAAGTGCTTGATATGATAGTGATAATCACAAATGTGCTTAGTACTAGTCTATAGGATGATTTGACAAACACAATTCCACTACCTTGGAGGGCTCCTGTATTATGAAATTCTAGATAAAAACTTCACCTGTCTTTTTTAAACTATAAAGAATGGTGATGTTCATTTTGGGGAATTGGTATATGTGTGTAACATATCGTGATCATTTTCAATTTCTTTATGCTCCTCTCCCTCCCTTTGACCCAGAATCCCTTGCCCATCTCCAAGAGCATAGCTTTCACTTCCTATTATCTCTCCTTCATTTTATAACTCATTTATTTATATTTTATCACATAAGAGAACTCATGCAGTACTTAATCCACTGAATACAAATATCTAGTTTCATCTACTTCCCTACAAATGACATAATTTAATTCTTTTTCTTGTGGCTGAATGTGCATTTGTACCATTTTTTTTTCCAGTCATCTGTGGATGGGCACTTAGGCTATTTCCCAGCTCAACTACCATAATTTGAGTTGCTGTAAGTATGGGTCTAGGCGTATCACTCATGTTCTCTTTTTATACCCAAGAGTGGTACAGCTGGCTCAAATAGTATTTTTATTTTTAGTGTTTTGAGAAAATTTCATGCTCAGTTCCACAGAGGCTTTACTAATTTACATTCTTATCAACAGTGTAGAAAGTTACTTTTTCTCTGATAGCCTCCAGATTTCACTGTTTCTGTAAGCTGGATGATAGCCATTTTATCTGGGGTGAGATAGAAACTCAATAGAAAACCTCACACTTCAAGTGGCTACTGATTAGCTATTTTTGAAGAATAACAGAATTATTTTAGAAAAATAACCATTGCTAGCCTTTTAAGTATCATGAACTAGAACAGAATCAATTACCCTGTGGCCCATCACTGGCCTACTAACATGCTTTTGATACTTCTCTTTAGTTCTATTTCTCTTCTTAGGTTTTAATCCTTTCTGAGGTGCACTGTTACTAAAACTCCTCAGGAGATCTTGACACTGTAGGTCTCTGACCAGCCTAAATATGCACAGCTCACTCCTCAACACTAACTTCCCCTACAGACCTTGCTGCAGATGCCAATCACACCCAAAGCCTGCCTTTTTGTCCCTAGCAAGCTTTGGAAAGTAGTTGAAGTTTACACCATTGATATTCTTGGGGACCAAAANAAAAAAAAAAAAAAAAAAAAAGGTAAGTCAGAGGCTCCCTATTCCCATGCCTTCAGAGGAAGTGACTGGGTACACTGACCCTTGGTCTAAACTCACAATCTTCTCACCCAGAGACCACTGCAGTTGACACTGACTTGTCCTCCCCGCAACCCATGAACCGATCAAAGATGCTATTTTTTTTCAAATTTATTGAACATTGGCTATGAACAACAAAGTGAATATTTCATCTACATTTTCTCATTTACTTCACTTTTTCTTTTCCTCATCTTTCTCTTTTATCACTTTTTTCTGAAAAAAATATTTTAAAGAGAGTATGTTAATAATTGATATGACATTAGTAATGGTACACATTTAGAACACTAAGATGACATGCATTTAAAGCAAGTTTGTTCTATAACACATTGCTGTCCTTAATGTAGTTGCTTAGTTCACTAGTATTAGCATACAGAATTAGTCAAGCTGAAAATTCTACACATTAAAAAAAAAAAACTAGTGGAAATTCTTAGTACAATCACCTCCACATCCTGTATATACATACTTGCATCTCTCCATTTTTTCCTATCTTTTCTCCTTTTGTTCCTCTTCATTGTTTAATCCTTAAGTTCCATTGCTTCCCATTTAACTGTATCTGTTACATCTTTAAAGTTTTATTTCTTTTTTTGGGTTCTTACACTAGGAAGACAATAGGATATTTACATATGTATGTCTCATTTATTCACTTATGAGTATAGCCTCAAGCGGCGCCCACTTAAATATGAATGCTTTAAGTTTGTATTTCTTTATAGTTGAGTAATATTCCATTGTATAAAAATTCCACATTTTATCATCCATTCTCAGGTGATAGGCATTTTGGTTGTTTCTAAGATTTGGCTATGACAAATTGTGCTGCTATAAATATGGTTGCACATATATAACTATGATAGATGTTTTCAGTTCTTTTGAGAAAATTCTCAGATGGGGAATAGTTGGATTCGATCGGGTTTCCAGCCCTAGTTTTTTGATGAGTCTCCACACTGATTTCCATATGGGTTATAACAGTCTACATTCCTACCAGCAGTGGAGAAGGGTTCCTTTTTCCCCACAGGCTCTCCAACATTTGTTTTTGGTTGATTTCTCTATGATAGCCATTCTTTCTAGGGTGAGATGGTATCTCAAAGTTTTTGTTTTAATTTCCATTTCTCAAATGGCCAGGGATGTGGAGCATTTTTTCATATATTGTTTCATACACTCCAAGAAATGTGTATTCATTTCAAATGCTCATTCTTGAATTGGGTCTTTAAATTTTGGGACCCTAATTTTTTTTTTTTTTGTTCTTTATATATTCTAGATAGACAACCTTTGTTTCAGTGATTATTGATT
This sequence comes from Octomys mimax, assembly GCA_002564305.1. NCBI lineage: Eukaryota > Metazoa > Chordata > Mammalia > Rodentia > Octodontidae > Octomys > Octomys mimax. The sequence goes on along the minus strand of NDGM011141227.1, from coordinate 113 downwards.
AAGATTTTTTTTTCCAAATTCGTGAGTTGTGTTTCTACTCTGCTGGTAATTTCTTTTTTTAAAAAAATAATTTTATTGAGAAACAAATAGCAATGAGACAGTTTCAAAACTGA
>NDGM011141225.1:0-17197 GCA_002564305.1 Octomys mimax | reverse complement strand
GGACGAGGACGAGGACGAGGACGAGGACGAGGACGAGGACGAGGACGAGGAGGACGAGGAGGAGGAGGACGAGGAGGAGGAGGAGGAGAAGGAGAAGAAGGAGAACAACAGTACAATTATCCAAACTATTCTGCACATATGCATACATTTCATTTTTCCCTTCTTTGTCTTTTTCCTCATCCTAGTTTTTCCTTCCTATTGAAAAGATTCTTTCCCTTTCACAGTAATTTACTGAAAGTAAAAAAAAAAATCTGTTGCAACTTTTAGATTTTTTTTTTACTTTCAGTAAATTTTAATCTTTTTCTTGTCCTTTCTACTTGATTTTTTAAATTTATTTTAAAGAGAGAATATTACTTCATAAGACATTAGAAATGGTACACATTTAGAGATCAAGACGTGAGGTATTCAACTGGTTTTTATGCTGCACTTGGCTGTCTTTGATGTAGTTGCTCAGATTACAGATAATAGCATATAGTTAGTTAATGTGAGAATTTTAAAGATCAGCTGCTACTCTCTAAACAACTGATGAAAATGAGTGCCACGATCATCTCAGCTATCCTGAATATATACTTGCATGATTCCCCCCCCTTATTTTTTTCTTAGCTCTTTTCCCTTTCATTCATCTTTATTGTTTGTTCCTTATGTTCAGTTTCTTTCCACTTTACTATGTCTATTATTCTTTTCAGATTTTATTCATTCTTTCAGGTTCTTACACTAGGGATACAATACAATGTTTCCACAGGTGGGTGTGATTTATTTCACCTAAGAGTGCAGCCTCTAGTTGCACCTGTTTACCTACAAAGGCCTTAACTTAGTCTTTCTTTATAGATGAGCAATACTTCATTGGATAAAAATACTGCACTTTTTTATCCATTCCTCAGGTGATGGGCATTTTGGTCATTTCTAAGATTTGGCTATGACAAATTGTGCTGTTATGAACATGGATGCCCATATATCACTGTGGTATGATTTTTTCAGGTCTTTTGGAAAAATATCCAGCAAAGAAATGACTAGGTCCTAGCACTGAATGTCCTTTTATATTTTAATGACTCAAGTTCTTACACTAGCAAGATAATATGTTTGCACATGTGGTTCTGATTTAATTCAGTTACCAATATAAGCTCTAGCTGTCTGCATTTATCTACTAAAGCCTCAAATTTATCCTTTTTATAGCTGAATAGTACTCCATTGTATAAAAACATCACATCATTTTATCCATTCCTCAGTTATGGTTATTTGGGTTGATTCCAAGATTTAGCTATGACAAATTGTGCTGCTATAAATATGAGGACATATATATCTCTGTGATATGAGGATTTTAGTTCTCTTGAAAGAAAACATCTAGGAGGGGAATATCTGGCTTGAATGGGAGCTTCCCTTTCATGTAAACATTTTCTTTTTACTGTCACTTTCTCTTCTACAGCTACTTCTCCACCTAGGAAATCCTGGTAATACCTCTTTGAAATGCTGGTCTCCTTATGTTTTGGCACACTGATTTATCACCTTTAACATCATAGTGATTCTGAGTATGTTTCAAAGATAATACTGGAGGGGCGAGGAGATAGCTTAGCGGCCTAAAGTGCCTGTTTAGGCAAGCTTAGGCAAACACACAGGGTCTGTGGCTGGATTCCTGACATCACATGTTGCACCAGCCCCACCCCTAGGGTGGTGGGCTGAGCCCGCCAAACACACACACACACACACACACACACACACACACAGAGAAGAAAACAGGGATAATATTGGAGAAAGTGAGAAACACCCCAAATATCTTGTTGCTGCCTATTGTTTTAAGGCACACGTGCTTTCACTTATATAGCTATTTTTTTTTTCCTGTATTTAGGACAGAGTCTACAAGGTCTACAGGTCTCACTACATGGATCGACTCATGGTGATTTTCCTGTTTTCAGCCTCCCAAGTGCTGGGATTACTGGCGCGCACCACCACACCCAGTCTCAATCTTGTCATCTCAGTGAGCCCCATGGGCAGGGCCGGCACGGCACACTGTAGATTGAACCCTGGCCGCTGTGCCCGCCTATGCAGATGATCTAGTCTGCTGAGCTATCAGGCTGGCCCTTACATAGCTATTCTTAAGTATGAAATTTTTAAGGAAACAAATTTATGATGGAAAAATATATATCCCAACAATCAATTCATTAAAATTGTACAAAATACAATGAATAGTAATGTTTTAGTTTCAAGCAAGTTTTTCAATTCAGAGATCAAAGATTTATATTTCCCATGCCAGGAAAACACATCAATGAAAATGATAAGTTGCCAAAGTTGTAAGATGTTAATGAATATAATATTAAAGTTAGAAATTTAAGAATTACTGTAGTCTTTTGCAGTATGATCCCTAAATAATTCCCTTAGAATCAACTGAAGATTTTAGGCAACTCATTTTCCTGGATCTTACACTAAATATTTGCAATATGTAACAGCAAAATATGGTAATTTCCATGGATAATAGATTCTTAGGTATTTGTACTCATTTTACTCTCAAGATCACTGTATACAAGACTATGGTTTGCTCTATTACTTACTATTACTTCTGCTATATAAAAGACTATGGCAAGCTACCATCAATTGACAGCAGCCTTGCAGATTCAGAAGTTCTGAAAAATATTCCCATTGTCAGGCCCTGCTGTGCAATAGATTTAAGATGTCCCGTAGCCACAAGAGATGCACAAGGCTGACGCTTTGAGTAAGTATAATATTGCATATACTGTATATGGGGTAGCTCTCGGCAGAAGAAAAGCACACAGCCGACATTTCTATATGGTTGCATTGTCTTATTTCTTCACTGCTTTATGGTAATAAGAAAGAAATACCTTCATTTGTGTAGTATAAATATACAGAATCCAGTTTATATTTTTCACATTTTATGTTTTGAAATGGATTATGGAAGTTATTCAGGAGTAGACATTCAGTAATGATCCTAACTAGACACAAAAAAGTATAACACATTTAAATACCATATTAACATGGACTGAAAAAATGTACGGATTTAGAAATTTTGCTGGAAATCTTCAAAAATACAAATTTCATTTAAAATGGTCTTTATCCATTCATTTCAAAAAATATACAAATGTTTTTTCAATAATCAAATTCTCAGAAGGTATTCATACAATTGAAAATATATTTTAAAATATAGGAAAAATACTTGTATTTCAATTTCAAAGGACAGTTTTACGTATTGAAGTCCTTGTGTTCTTAAATTTTATTAGAAATATCCTTGTCTTACTAAATTCAAAAATTTTACCTATTTATAACTGATTACATAGCCTATTCTTCTCTTTTGTCCTGTTACACTCTCCTGTATTAAATTCTGTACCTGTGACAAAGGAGGTATGTGAGATTGTGAAGCAATTCAGAAAATTACTTCCAGCAGTGACTCCTAACCCATTTTCAATGTTCTATGTTCAATTGGATTCCTGAGTTTCTCTCACATTTCTTCATATCCTAAATTTTCTACACTCTTTGTATATTTGTTTTTATTGATTTCCCAAGTGATATTATGCCATTTTTCTGAGTTTATGAGATTTTATTTCCTATGCACAATATTTCTTATTGTTTTTTCACTATCATGGATCATGAGAAAATTTCAGTCTTACACAGCTCAAAATAAATCCCTACTCCAAACCACAATGGCATGGTGACAACTCAGGGATGCTTTGAAAATATAATAGAAGACAAGGAGAAGGATATTGTGAACCTTGTGTCTATCTTCTCCCCATCGAAGGAATGTACCTTTCCTAATAAAATGTAAGTATTTGTGAAAGCAAGTTTATTTATGTAGCCTACATTGGGGTAAACGTGTTTTATTTTGCAATAAAAATTTGGCAAAGCCTTCCATTTCTGACAAAGCAGTTGGCCTTTCATGAAATTAGTACACAGTTTTCTCACTCCAGTGCAGATGAATAGCTTGGCAGTGGAATGAAGATATTTATTGTACTTTCAATTCAATTCACTCAATAACAGCTGCTTAAAATAAAAAAAGTAAATGTTGAAAACAGTGACTTTTTACTACTTGTATTAAACTATTGATCTTAGACAACAGTGATATTCCAAGGGCATTATAAGTGGATGATGAACTGAAAATTTTCTTTAGAACATAGTTTTATTTCAACTGGAAATAAAATAAATCTTTTATAAAAGCACTGTACTCAGATTCTCTAAATTAGATGTCAAATTTCAGTGGAATTGCCTTTTTCTTCCATGTTTTTCACAAGGGACTTGATTATTTTGAGAGTTACATAAAACATCATGACTGATATAAATATATTCTTAAATTAATTGTGGGTCATTTTTATAAAGTAAAACATTTGTTTTGAACATTTATTGTGTTGTATGTGTAAAATTGTTTTCTAAGTGCTCATTTTTGTGTTGCATTATGGAGTTCGATAATTTCTGGAAGAAAGAAAGGTAAAAAGAAACACTGCGTAGCATGATCAGTGCTTTGATACTGACATACTCAAGGAGACATGCAAGCACACAATGATTTGCCATGGCTACAAAGAGCTACAGATTAGGAAATAGCCATTACCAATAAGGAATCGAAACTGGGCTGTGACTAAGCAGTCAAAGGTTGAAAGAAAAAGACACTGGTTGTTTGTTTGTTTGTTTGTTTGTTAGGGAGATGAGATGGTTGCTAACATATCAAGAATTCCTAGAGATTATGACAGATGAAATTCCCCCAATCATGATCTGGTATCAGGATATAAAATATTAAAGCTTTTCTGAGTGAGAAAACAAGTGAAAAGCTTTTGGAATTACTTTAAAAGATGTCTTTCATATTTCTTCAAGTAAGTTTGATACATATTCAAATAAATGAGTTTGAATTTAGATATAAAAACTCATTAGAATATAATTCAATGATTTTTTTAGTCAAATTTGTTTTTCTGAAAGAATTCTGGTAACAGGGATAAAAATATGTCAAAAATGATACTAGAAGAATATAAAATGCTTGCGTTGCTTTTTTACAGGACTTTTATAGGATTATATCTGAATGATCTTTTAAATGAATTTTAAAAATAACAAGAGGGTACTATACTTGATGTTAGTCAACAGGCCAAGAAGTGATAAAAATAACAAAAACAAAGGGTTAGGTTGGTCTGAAAAAATATTTACAACATTAATTTTGTTAATCACTCTAAAATTGTTAGATTGGATGACTAGGAAAATATGAGAAAAATAAACTAGATGTAAAGTAACAAATGAAATTAATACAATGGTTTAATTATTGAAATTTATGTATTACATACTCAGAGAAATCAGTTATTTGTTCTTTGAAAATATGAGTAAAAAAATTCCTCTGAAAAATTTTCATGAGATACATTCTGCCTCCCTGACAATTAAATATAGTATGATCTAGCAATGTATTTTGATCTTAACAACTGAGTAAAATGGCATACCTAGATTTCGTAGATCAGACTATAAGACTAGTGTTTTCTTCCTTCATTACCTAGTCTTTAGACTCCAACAAACCCACAAGTATCCAATTAAGACAAGGAACTTCATGATTATCATCATAAGCTGATACACCATAGAGAAGTACTAGGCATTTGTAAGATAACAAAGGAAATTTGATTATTTCACTTTTAGGCAAGTGAACAGAAACACTTGTATCCTTTCTGCCTGCTGATATCAGCTACAATTTTTGGCAGCTGAGTTAGATAGAAGAAATATCATAGGTATCTAGACAGGGCTAGGCCCTCAGAAGGAGCCAGGATAGAAAGCCAGATACCTTGCAACTATGAGAGAGACACTCTTCCATGGTGGGCCAGACTTCAAGACAAAAGATCAAAATGTGCAGCCACCTGCCTCCCTGTAGATGGACATCAGGAATTAATATTCTAAACAGGTACCAATCACTTTGAAACAGCCAGGGAATTCACTGACCTAACTGCCTATGGGAAGAGCCCCTGTTCTGTGTTCATGTCTGCATGCTATGCCCCCCATTTCCCCATTTAACTCAGATTTAATCAATCTTACCTGAGCAACTGTGCTTGTAATCTTATGCTTGACCATAGTTTTGTCCCAACTCATGTTGCAGTTTCCATGTTTTCCACCTTAGACCTGTCTCACCTCCTGGTTTTGCTCTATAAAAATCCTTAGAAAAGGCAGATTCCTGGGCAACCACATCAAGTCCCCTATGGCTCTCACCTAGACAAAGGCTTCCCCCCTCCAATAAATATATTTTGTTCTTAACCTGTTATTCCTAAAATTCCTTCTTCAGGTTTAGAGGACACAAACTCATCCCAAGTATCCTATAGGTTGGGACTTTTATTCATCTATATCACTACCATTTAAAAACAGTCCTAAGAAAGGATTTACATAATATTATGTGTAGCAGAAGATGTGATATTTTCTATAAATTCCTTAATATGGGAGGATTTCTTGACAGAATTCATTATGTAAAACATGTAAGTCAGCTCAAGGATATTTCCACATAGAATTTAGGATGTTGAAATTAGTTTCTTTTGTGCTGGATCTGATGAGTACCAGTGGAGAAAAAGTCAAATAGAAAAAAAAAAAAAGCATTTTGTTTTCAAAGAGAAAATATTTCTGTTCAAAGTTTATTAGATTGGAATGTGTTTCTCATTCTTGAACTATTAGGATGGAGAAAGTTTCTAGAAGTAAGAAAGAGCCTCAGAGAAACAATGAAATTTCAGATAGTGATGGAAAAAAATCAATAGTACCTATAAAAAGTTTTAGGACATCAAATTATTTTTAACAATTTGTAAAAGTAGAGTGTAATCTGTCGCTAAGAGGTAGACAGATGCTGTTTCTTCTAATGGAGGGGTTACATTTTGTTGTATAGATCCAGAAAGATTTTTGAGAATTTTAATGTCAAAGATTCCATCTGCTTGTATTAAAATAGACAAAGAGAGTTCAGAACCAACAAAACAAACAAACAAAATCATGGAAGGTTCCTATTAGCTCTCATCTACACTTAAATACAAAGTGTCATTTGAAAGAAATATTCCAGGAGCTAAAAGATACATTTGAACAGCAAAGAGGGGCAGGCATATTTCCCATTGAGCAAGGGGCTCTAGAAATATATGCTGGTCTGGATAACATTGCACTATTCCTGTAACCCACTGATCCTAGTAGGACATGAGTCACATCTTGGCAAAAGGAGATTATGCTATGATTTTATGACTCTGGCCTCAGTATGTAGTAGTCATGCACAGAAAAACTAAGGTGGACTTTAGTAGGCATGTCTCGAAACGTTGCAGACTTTGTGATGAGTCTTGTTTGTATCTAGGTAAAATGCAGATAAGTATATTGCATTTGTGTACCATGAAACCCTTTTAAGGATGCAGGAAAATCATCTAGGCAACTCAAACTGGCAAAGGGGAAAATGAAACTCCTTACCTGAAAGGTACCTGGGACAAGCTCTTGTTCTCTAAAACTGAAGAATGAATTTTAGGAATAAACAGAGGTTAAAGTCCAGCCAAATAGCTCAGTGGATTAAAGTATCTACTTAGGCAGATACAGGGGCCACAGGTTCCATCCCAGGCTTGCTGTGCCAGCCCCACCCCCGGTGCATGCTGAGACGGGTCATGGTGGTGCACACTTGTAACCCCAGCTCTTTGGGAGGCTGAGCACACGTGGAACACTACTACGAGTCCATCTACATAGTGAGACCCTGCAGACCCTTACTAAAAAATAAAAAATAAAAAAATACAGAGGTTGAGAGTAGAATATATTTATTGGGAGAAAGACAGCTCCTGTCTAAGAGAACAGAAGGGGGGGCCCAAGAGAGTAGTCTCTAGGAAGCTGTCTTTTCTGGGGACCCTTATAAAGTAATACCTTGTGGTGAGGTGGGTCTAAGTTGGTGGAGAACATGGGAACTCAGGTAGGCATGAGGGGGGACAAAACTGTGATCAATCAACATGATTACAAGCACTATTGCTCAGGGAAAATTGATTAAATCCAGTACTAAATGAGGAAACTACTCACATAGCAAGTGGGCATGAATGCTGGGTAGGGTCTCTTCAAGTTGGGGTTGGATTAGTGACTCATTTGGGCTCTTTCAAGGTGATTAACGTTTATTTAGAATATCAATCCCTGATGCCCATCCCTAGGGAAGTTTGTGGCTGCTTTTGTTTACTTTTGTCTTGAGATCTGGCCCAAGTGGGGAGTGTCTGTCTCTTCCAAGTAGCAAGTCACCTTGTTTTCCATATTGTCTCCTTGAAGACCTGGCCCTATCTCACTACCTATAATATTTATATCTAATTTAACTGCCCACAACATTTCCTCCTCTGAAGTAGTAACCTGAACTGTGATGACGTAACCATAGGTGATGACTGCTCTGGCTTCTTTGGGCTGAAAGTGGATGTAGTTGTTGACTGGCAGTGAGAGAAACTCTCCAGAGGGTCTATCTAAAGGCCCTCAACAGACACCAGGCATTTTTATCTTGGGTAGGTGGAATAGCTTTAAATCTGGAGGGGACAAAGCCAAAGAAACAATTAAACATATATGGGCCTAATAAAAGCATCAACATGATAATCATGAATACAGTCAAAGATTTTCATCAATTAGATAATATTGACTTCCCATAAAAATGATAAAGACAAGGTCCATGGACCTCAGCATGTTACATACCATTGATTTGATATATCATATTTTAACAGCTATTGAGACTTTTCCAGAAGGATATGGAATGTAATAACCTTTTTTAAGTTTGTAATTATAAAGACTATTCAGAACTTTCTATAGGTCCATTAGCAGAGATCTCTTAAATATGGGGTTTAATCCTTTTTTTTTTCTGTTATCTTCCATGGCCATTGAGTATTATCTCAAATAAACTGGTCAACTCTATTATTACTGGGGGCACATGAATTACAGGACCTATAGAAAACACTGAGTGCCCTCCAGTTTGGAAGTGGGGCCACTAGCTGGGTAACTACTGACATTTCTGCATCAGCATCTATTAAATGTTTCACAGGCTTTCTCCTTATATTGGCAGTTAACAGAATTCCCTCAGACTGAGAGGTAAAGACGCATGACCTCATCAATCTGAAACTTCCTCTAATTTCATCATCGACACTTTTCCTTTTTCCTCTCAAGCAGCTTTGGACATTTTTTGCTTGAAATGTCCCTTCTCTCTGTCTAGATCCAGGAAAGCATAAGTTTTTCCAATGTTCTATTCCATGTTATGGATATGACCTGAGCTCACTGTAAGCAAGGGGAACTGCTGAGGGCTTTTTTAATACTGTGGCTCTTGAGACTTATGTTATAAGACCTGGCTCTATCTAAAAGTCTAAAGCTATTGGAGACTTTGTAGCTGGGGTCTTTAGAATGTTTTAACCAGAAATATGTCTGGGCTGGGGAACCTGTTTTAACTACTGAAATACTTTTTTAAGTCTTATACATGAACAACAATGTACATTGCATTTATAAAATCCACCTCAGCACTGCAGCTTAAGCAAGATATTTTTAATGACTTTACTGAGGTAATATGACTGGAAGGAAGGTCATGGTTGGAAAAGGACAAAGAGACCTGTGTTAATGTCCACCAATAGGCTGAGTTTTCCTCTAGTCATGATTACTCATGGTTCCTCCATGGAGATAACAGGCAGAGACAACAATATGGACAGAGGGAAGAGACAAGGCCAGGGCCTGCAGTCCTACTGGACCACCTGGGAAGCTGAGTCTGAGCTTTAGTGCCTGCACTTCAGAGTGCAGCCTCAGTTTCATTGGCTGTCTTGGCAGTCAGGGCATGGCTTGTGGGGCCTCTTAAGGCAGTTCCTTTTATAGTGGCCTGGCTTCTGACACCAGTAGCAGACGAGCCTCATCGTTAAGCTCTTCTTAGAGCCGAGAGAATCAGAATTAGGGTCTGTATTGAAGCCACAACTGTGGCAGCCATTTTTGATCTTTTGGTTTTCTCTCCCTGGTTTTCTCCTAGTCTTGATTATAAGACACTAAAGACTCACTTTTTAATTGTAAAGTATCGAATGAGTTTTCTGGAGCAAAAGCTATCATTTGTAGCTCTTTTCCAATACCTGGAGCTGACTGCAAAATGAATTTATCTTAAGAATGATCTGACTCTCTATTAAACATTCTAAGAAAGCGGAGGGGTGTTCATCTTTCTCCTGATAAACTGCTGAAACCTTCTTAGACCTTCAATAATATACACTTGAAAGAAAATGTCTTTTCCAGTGTCCTGCCTGGCTGGCTATTATGCTAGCAGGGGTCTGACTATTTGGGCTCCAGTGGGAACAGGTAGTTCCACTGGTGGTCTATATCTTGGCTCTTTAAAATTAAAGCTATGATATTTATCTTAAAATGCAATAGCAGCTTTTAATGCTGGCTTTCATTAGAAGTCAAAGCTTTGTTTAAGAGTAACATTACATTCTTCCAATCTGGTTGATGAGTCTGACTAGGTCCTTTAAAGTCATCAATGTACTTTATCAGGGTTATGTAAAGATTTTTCAAGATATGACATCTATTTTAAGTCACAGAGCAAAAGACACCTGAGCTCTGGATGTTCTAAATTGTCTACTTATTTCTTTAAAGGGTATTATCCTTGAAAAGCTTGCATAAACTCAGCTAAGGATGGGTGTAGAACTGTAGAAGACTGTATTGCAGCTGGTCTAGAAGTACCCTAAAGCCTAGAAAGGCAAGTAGGGGAACTTACATTCAGTAGTCTTGGGTGAGGCTGTGATTAAGACTGTCCTGTCCTTAGGCTCCAAAGGTTAGGCAGGAGCGGCCCTAGGCTCTAGGATACTGACTTTCTTAGGCACCTGAAGTGCCTGGTTTTCCTGTAGCTCACATCTGCATTTTAAAACTAGATAACAATTTCTTTCTTAATGTAGACAAAATCTTAACATGAGACATTTTTACCATATTCCTTTTTACAGTATATTTCAAGGTAGAAAATAGTGTCATAATTGATACTTTCCTATGCATTCTAATGGGCTCTAGGGAGTATTAAATGACTCTTTTTCAGCAAATATAGATCAAATGTCTTCTGGTACCTAATGAAGCATTCTAAATGGGTAAGAGACTTTGATGGAGAGATAACCCAGAATTCAACAGAAATTACTTTAGGGTATCTACACTTTATGTCTAGTTGCTTCTCCCACCAAGACATCCCTTGAGTAACGTTCTCTAGAGAAGGTGGATGCTTTTGTTGGAGAAAAGGTAGACAAGATCACACTAGCCAATCCACCCTTGAACTGGTGGGCAATTCTTATCTTCTGAAACATCTCACAAACCCTTCACTTACTTGTATTGAATATTTGTAAGTATAAGTTACATTTGGTCCAGTGACAAGAGTATCTACAGAAGGAAGCATATCTATTGCATAAAAAGATCAAGTAGAAGTGAGCACTTTTCAGGCTACAAATGTTTTTTCCAGAAATAGCTGGAACAATTGACTGGAGAGATTTGGCCCCATGCACTGAGCCAAGTTTCCAGACACTTGTGTTTTCCATCTAATCACCTAGGTAAATATTTTTAGCAGCTGGACAATATTTGAATTTAAATCTCACAGGTTAAACATATTTATCATCCTGCAATCACATTTTATATGCTGATAAAAACACTTTAAGGCTGACAAAAATCTCTTCCTTACACTTAAATTTGTAAGGTGCAGATGTAAATCATTCTCCTGATAGCTGCCATGGAATGCAAACTGCCTCAGCCTATTTTCTGAAGGAGTGGCTATTGAAAAGTTTATGGAGAACTTTTAGTTTACTAGCAAAGAGAGATAAAGGTATAATAGATAAGAGGAGGTCTTTCAGTGGTCAGGAGCCAGTGTCCACCAAGGAACCTTCAGGTATGGCCATGACTCCTCAGTTGTTCTCAGCTTCTATTTGCCCACAGCCAGAGGTCAGTCTCCAGAAAGGAATCCAGATGTCTTTCTGGTCAACATTCCATCAGCCATTAGCTTCAATGAGGATTCACCAAAGAAATGCTTGAGAAGACTGTCCTATCCTTCAAAGAATGGTAACTGCTCAATAAGAATTGACTAGTAACTACTGTTTGTCCATTTTCTACAAGGGGTAGGAAAAAGCCTGAGGAAGATTACCTAGCCCTTTACAGTATAGGTTTTATAGTCCACAACATAGCTCTTATAGCCCAAAATGATAACTAGAGCTAGGAGCAAAGGTTGGAGATCCTCCCTCACACTAAATGTGTTTTGGTCTCAGAAGCATGCTGCTTTTGGAGATAGCTCCTTCTGATGTCACTCAGAAGTTGGTTCTCTCCAACTGTGTCTCAGGTTTAGCCTCTCAAAGGAGACCTGCTCAGAGCACTAAGCTGGGTCATGACATTTATATGTGTCCTCTTGAACTGGCATAGTCCTTATTTGTCTCCTCTGATTCAGGGATAGTGTATGTGTCCTTTCTCTAAAATGACTTCCCTGTTTTTAGCATTAACAAACATTCATTTTTAAAGGACTTCACTAAGTTAGAACATTCTAATTTTACATACCTCTAAAAAGGAAAGTACAAAGAGGTAGGAAAATTAGGATTAAGGTCAAAGAAAAGAAACTGAAACAGAGCAGGCCTGACATTCCCTTTAGCATGTAGAGGGAGATCAGAGTCAGTCTGTCCCAGTGAAACCTGTCCTTCAAGTCTTTAAGAATGGTTACCAACCTAATGTCATTTAGTTGGTAAAAGGAGTCCTGTGTTTCACATTCTGCCATGTATATTTTCTAAGACTGAGCTAGATTTAAAAAGTCCTATTTTACAGACGTTAACATAAAGTCCACTAAGAAGCTTTCTAATGTTACTCTCTCTGCTGCTATTCTCTAAAATCAAACAAAAAATACCAATACATTTAGCAACTAGCTCAAAAGCAACATATACATTAAAAAACAGTCATAAAATGTCCCATTAGATAAATATCATAGCCTTGTAATATTTCTATGCTTTAACAGATTTATCAACATTTTGGCCAACATTTTTAAAAAACCATATGAGACAAAGCAGAAGTAATTGCAAACAATTTTAACAGGACTATACGAGACAAAACTGTATGAGGCAAAGCATCAGTGATTACGAACAATGGGCCAAGACATAGCAGCATTTGTAGCATAAAAATTTGTTACCAAAAGGAGTCCCAATATAGAGTCTATAAAAGAAAATCAAACTCATACCTCTGTTCAGTGATCTCAGTGGGACCTCCAAATGATATAGGAGAAAATGAAACTCCTGACCTGAAAGGTGCCTGGGATGAGTTCGGGTTCTCTAAAACAGAGCAATGAATTTTTAAGACCAAACAGAGGTTATGGGAAGAATATATTTACTGGGGGAAAGGAAGCTCCTGTTTAAAAGTACAGGGGTGGGGGCTAAGCGGGTTGTCCCTGAGAAACTGTCTCTTCCAGGGACTTTTATAGAGTAATACCATGTGGTGAGGAACTTTCTTAGGTAGGCATGAGGTGGGATAAAGCTATGCTCAACCAATGAGATTACAAGCCCCATTGCTCAGGTAAAATTGATTAAATCCAGTACCAAATGAGGAAGTGAGTCACATAGCAAGTGGACCTGGCCCTGTCTGATTTCCTATAATATTTCTTTTTAACTTAGCTGCTTACAACAATACTATATTATCCAAATAATATGAATGAACTACAGATGCAATTAAAGTCCCTAATCACTATCTCTAAGCTAATTTTTAGGGTATGGTGACTCTCAATTGGGTTAATTTTTCCCAACAAAAGAAGCTCTAGTTTAGCCTTTAATTCACCTTACAGATAAGAGATACTAAGAAAGTCAACTTTACATGACGCTTCTCAGAATGTCTTTAGAGCTAGAAGGCAACTGGGCTGAGTCAACTACATGATCCTACATGAAATGCCTGACTCCTCCATTCCTTCCCTGTTAAGAAGTTGTAACTCCTTCACTCCTTTCCCTATCTTGTTAAGAAATGATAAACACAGAAGAGATGAGGGAAACAGAACTAATTATGAAGAGGAAGAAGGCTGTGACTTCTTGAGTCAAGGACCACAGCATTTTGTCAGGCTTGCCATGGAAATCAATAGGATATTTAAGTAGAGTCCAACAAGAACAAGGCAGGTCATTTATGATCTATAACTGGGAAGGGTCCTGAGGCTAGCTTATTTGTAAATCTCTGTTTTTTACTAATCTTTGATCTGACATGGAAATAGTATCACCTAGCTGTGAGACATCAGCTAGAGTCAGAGATGTGTGTGGAATGTGTATGCAGAGATATATCACAGGACACATACTCAAAACTTACAGAAGTGTACAGTTAAAGATCAAAAGCTAGCTCACAAGGCCATAAATTCAAGTTGAATTGAAAAACAGTGGTTTAAGAAATGTGTGCTGTGCTTCTCATTCTTCTCTTATTATAATAAATTACTTATATTAGCCCTCCATATCAACCAGCCTCATCTCCTATCCTCCAACTATTTTTTTTCCTTTCTCCTGCTTAAATTACTGCCCAGAAGTCCTTTTTGTCTTTTACTTCATCTCATGGATCTGCTGAAAAAAATGCCAAAGAAGCTTCAGATCAGGGAGGCTTTCTCCTGAGAATCTTTCACTGAGCCCCTCTGGGCTCTCTTGGAGGTGAAAATGGACCTGGACTCTGAGTAAACTGCTGTCCTTTGTTCCATGCAGCGGTCATGAACTGCAAAGAGGTAAAAGACTGTTCTCATGGACTGAGAGCAAGGAATCATCTGAAAAGTTATTAAAAGTAGTCCTAGGCCTTCTCTGGAACTTCACAGCAGATGAGAGATGAATGTACAGCTGTTTTCCCTGTCCTGTGCATCGTCCTTCCTGATGCTGCCTGTGGAAAAAGGGTTACATGACACTGCTGGACTCATGGTCTCCTCTTGAGTTACCTTAGGTCTGTGGCAAGATGCATACGTGTGTATGCAGAGACCAGCTCTTCTCAGCAGGTCATTTCTTAACTCTAATTCTGTCATTAAGAAATATATTCTGATACATATCAAAGTAATCAAAATAGTCATTATTCCTTTTAGTATAGAAAGTAGTTCAAAATAGCTTCTTATTTTAAATTCTCATTTTTGCCACATTATTCTTATTTAAATACAAAGAAAGCAGACAATCTTAATGTAAATATATTGAAAATAATAACATATTTCTAGTCAAAAGCCTCTTAGAAGAATGTGTCTGGAGATATTATATGTGATTTGGAAAGAAAATGAGACCAAGTGAACAAACTAATACATTTGACCTCTCTAATTCCATAGAGAATTTCTATTCTAAAATCATTCCAATTTCTATTCTACAATCTAAATATTACCTTAATGTGTTCTGTCCATTTGAAAAACTTGCATTAAAGTTTCTTCACAGGAATCCAGTAATGTTTGATTTTATTAGCATGCTGGAGTATTACTTTTCATGGTTACATGCATCTGAGCTATTTTTTAAAATGTATTTGGCACAGGGTCTGCAGGGTCTGCAGGGCCTCCCTGTGTAGATCAGACCCACAGTGATTCTCCTGTTTTCAGCCTCCCAAGAGCTGAGATTACAGGCATGTGCTACCATGCCCGGTCTCAATCACTGTCTCAGCATGCCCCATGGGCAGAGCTGGTAACTTAACTCCTGGGATCAAACCCTGGATGCTGCGTTCTGCCTAAGCAGGCTCTTTAGTCCATTCAACTATCTGGCTCACCCTGAAGTATGTTTTTTAGGTCCTCCATAAATGTCAGTGAATATTACCACTTGTGAATGTAGTTTTTTCTTCAATAGTCAAGTTTTAGTCCCAGGAGTTAATATCATAAAGCAATGACCTAATCAGTTTTTATAATACATAGTTTCATCATTGTTCTAAATGCATAGTAGTTTGACATGTCATTTTGACAAGTGAAATCAACAAAATGACTCTTTCTGCACACAACACCACCATCTTGTCTGAACCTTAATATCATTTGCAATCAAGTATTTATGAGTAAAATTTCCAGAAGAAGAACGTTTGACATTATCCACCATGACATATAGCACTGATTCAAAAACTCATTAAGATTTCAGATTTTCACACACATCTTTTATGTAACAGAGCATATTTGAAGATGCTTTAGTTGTTATGCTCACACTTGCTCTAAACGCAACCCAAGGAAGAGGCACATCTCGAACCTTAAAATATTCAGGATTATACTCCTTCAATATTTTCAAGTACCCAACTGCTATGCTTTACACTTTTGTTCTCTCCAAAACTCATGCTAAATTTAATTAACAGTGCAATAACATTGGAAAATGGAAGCTTTAAGAAGTGACTAAGCTATGAAGACTCTGAAGGCAGTAATGAGTTTAATACTTTTAAAATTAGCTTTCAGAGTTATGTCTCTCTCTTTCTCTTGGCTCTTATGTATGTGAGGAACAGTGTTTTCATCTTTCAGGGAATTCATCATTTGAGATAAATTCTTGAGTGGAAGCCTGGCTCTTATTAGATGTCATATCTGCCAGTGTCTTGATCATGGACTTCCCAGTTGCTAGAGCCATAAGAAATTAATTTCTGTTCTTTATGAGTTATGCAGTCTCGCCAAACAAAAGTGAGAAAACAGAGCTTTCACTCATTTCTCTGTTTTGTTCAGCGCCTTTTGTAATTGCTCCTATCCTTGCCTTTGTTTAAACATTTAAATAACTGTCCCAAAAATATACTTTAATACTGGCAAGTATCTTTGAATCTTCATTGTAAAGACTATTTTACTCCATCAACATTTATTTTGATCTTCTTCTTTAGTGATAAAATTCACAATACTTAGTTCAATGAATTTCTATTTAAGAGAGAAAAATTGCTTTTTCATGCAACTTTTAGCAGTGATTTGAATCACATGATTAAATTCTGGGCCATAAAATCAAAGAGATATCTTTTGTGTCATCTACTAGAGTTTTCTTTTTTATATAAGGAATATGGTGTGTCTTTTTAAAGACTGTAAGTCACTCTGCATATCTATGTGTATCACGACATAGAATCATGAATAGACAAAAGATGATGGAGCATTTTTGATCACAATAAATGAAAGATAATAAGAATATCAAACCTGAGACTTCTGATGTTAGGTATTATTGAATCTGCAGTAGGATTCATCACTAAAATTTGTTGATATAAGTTGGATACATACTTCTATCTTGGCTATAAGTTTTCGTTTTTTCAAAAAAAATTTTTCTTTCTTTTTTTTTCTTTTGTAGAACCGGGGATTGAACTCAGATTCTTGCATTTGCCAGTCAAGCGTTTATCCTACTGAGCCATC
>NDGM011141210.1:0-10478 GCA_002564305.1 Octomys mimax | reverse complement strand
CTCAGGCCCTTGCGCTTGCCAGGGAAGCACTTATTCCACTGAGCCATCTCCCTGGCCCCTTGCTTTTCATTTTGTATTGTACACAATATTCAATGCAAAGTTCTGTGCATAAATCTTTCATTGCATGTTAGTATGCTCCTCTAGGCTAATTGCCTGAGGTAAACTTATTGTGTCAAAGATCTATAAACATTTTAAAAGATCCTGATTGCTATCAGATTATCCACAGCAAGTTTAAAACCAATTGTTTTATCCATCACTTTATTACACAGATACTTACTGTGACTAACTTTGCTGATATGTTCCACCAAAAATTTCATTTTATCAAAATATTATCATTTTATTTTTCATAACTTTACTTTAAATCTTTACTCATAAAATGTATTTCAAAAGTGTATTTTAGAACACTAAAATGAGATGTAAACATTATTTGTTCTAATTTGGAGTCATATGTTTTTGTCTGCTGTCACCTCTGGGCTTCTAGGTGTCTGCAGATGGGGCTTGTCAATACAATGAACTATAAACCTGTTACACATGACATCATTAAACTTTAATACTGGAATTTTCTTGCCTTAGACAAGGTATATCTCTCCCTCTGTCTCTTCCCCTCTCTTTAATTCATCGTATTTTTAATACCAGTCTATGTGTACTGATTCATCATCTTTACTGGTATTCTCCAATGTGGACATTTCATCTATTAACATCCTTGAACACATCCATCCTCTATCCTGAAGGAGTATCTTAAAAATATTGTACAATTGTTTACTACTGGGTCAGTTAACTACTTTGATAATGGAGATATTACTAGTTTCAATGAATAGTAGCGAAAGGCAAAATTATGTAAGCAAAAGGGAATTCATTTCATATTCTTATTTCCCATTGGAAATCATGTTAAGTTTAATTTCACTTACAAAAATTATTTTAATCATTTTATTTATTATTAATATTAGTTTTAGGTCTTAAATATTTTAATGAAAGGTGTACAGGAACTATAGGGTCTCACTACACAGATCGGACTTGTAGTGATTCTCCTGTTTTCAGCTTCCCAAGCACTGGGATTACAGGCACATGCCACCATGCCCAGTCTCAGTAGCCATCTCAGATTTCCCCGGGGATGGGACCAGCATAGCAGGCCAGGGATTTAACCTCTCACCTCTGCATCTGTGTAAGAAGGTACTTTAAACCACTGAGCTATCTGGCCATGTCTAAAACTTGAGAAGGAGTCTTGATTTTCTTTTTTTTTTTTCTTTTTGGTTGGTTCAGGCTGCCTTAAGGGCCAGTCTTGTGAGGCATGTGGAACTGGGAATTGAACTGCGGTCCCTTGTGCCTGACTGAGTTTGCCAAAGCAGGCACTTCAAACAACTGAGCTAATTGCAAGCCCCTATTATTTTTAATGTGTTTGGTTATTAAAGGGTCTCACTATGCAGCTCAGACTCATAGTGATTGTGCTGTTTTCAGACTCCCCAGTTATGAGATTACAGGTGTGGGTCACAAGTCTAGACTCTTGCTGGATCAGCCCATCTTCGGGGTGGGGCTGGCACAGCATGTGGTGCCTGGCATGGAACCACAGTCCCTGTAATTGCTTACACTTGCCTAAGTAGGTGCTTTAGTCTGCTGAGCTATCTTACCAGCCCTTAATAATTTTATTGAAAAAAATAAATTTTAAGTTAAACCTTTTGTTTATTTTAGAAAATAAAGACCAGCAGAAAACTAAGATTTACAATGTACAGTCTGCTGGAATATATGCCAAGTACATCTTGCATCCCTTCAAATCTATCAACTAATGTAAAATGCTCATCTAGCCATTTAAATAGCGCAACATTTAATGAACAAACATGGATGAATGGAGAGAAGTTCCTTTGCTAGGTTTCAAGATTAAGAAAAACAGTTAAGATTTGAATAGAAAATGTCCCATAAAAATCTCAGGTATTTAGAACTGAGGCTTTTGGAAGGAGATTGGATTGCAGGTACACTATACTTTCTAGTGAATTGATTCAGTGTTGAGTTCCTACCTGAGTGAACTGTGAGAAGGAGGGAGATTAGTTGGAGGAGGGAGTCACTAGCAGCATACTATTGGAGGGTGTATCACTCTCTTTTGCTCTTCCACTCTCTTTACTTTCTGGTTGCAATGGATTGAGCCACTTTCCTCAAACATTCCATACCATTTCTGATCTTGAGTAAGCGAACCATGCACTGGACCCTTTAAAATCATGAGTCAAAGTAAATCCTTTTTTAGACAAGTTTTGAATATCTGGTATTTTGCTTCTGCAGTGGAAAAATTCACTAAACTGGAAATACATAGAACATAGGTGTGGCCTATGTATGATATTGGTCTGTTCTGTGGTATTCTTTGGATTTTTCATTTTGTATTATTTTTCCATAATTATGATTTGCTTTCCCCAAAAGCCACCTGATCTCATTTCTTTGGCAATGCCAATGGAAAGTGCTCATGGGTGGGGATGATGTAATTTTGTTAAAATTCTATTTTGTTGTCATTTCCACCTAGATTGTTTTCCTAATGTCATAACCTAATTTTTTTTAAATTTCATACACCATCTACAGGGTCTCACTACGTAGAATGGATGCATAGTGATCCTCCTGTTTTCAGCCTCCCAAGAAGTGGAATAACAGGCACATGCCACCACACACCCTCTCAGTAGCCATCTCAGGGCTCCCCAGGGACAGAACTGGCACCAAACACTGGGGATAGAACCCCAGTCACTGCGCCTGCTTAAGTGGGTACATTAGTCCACTGAGCTATCTGTCTGGCTCTATAACCTAATTATTGAATATGAAATATAGGCATAGCTTTTTCAATTTTACTTTAGCAAGTCACCATTCTTCAAATTAATTCGTTTTGATTGTATGAAAGACTGTAAAGCAATTTCTTTATTTAAGCAGAAAAAAATTGTAATTAATATACCAATTATCATTTTTATGAGACTTTATGTACCTATGTCATACTAAAAACAAAATTAATCATTAATGAAACTAAATGACATAGCCTTGTAATTAATTTTTGGTGCTGTTAAAAAACACTGCTCTGGACACATCATGAAATGAGCATATCTTGATTGAATGAATAGCCTTTCCTACATTTTTTGCCAACGCTTCCTTCTAACAGTAAATTCAGTACTCCCACAATTTCTTGTCCATTTTAACTATCAAATGCTTCTCTTAGGATAATAAGCCTTTAACTGGCTTTCAAAATGAAATGTTAGAAATGATGAGGTTGAATGTATGCCCTCTCTCAAGAGAAGTGGACTATTAATGGCTGCCTTTAATTTTGTTAAAATCAAAATAACAAAAGTCTGCTTTCTTGATGGCAGAAACTTGACACTAATCCTACTAGTCATTGCTAATTTACCATAACATTCTTTCCTTCTCATACTATATATGCCTTCCTCAGGAGATGGCGTAATAGTGTTTCAGGCAGTGATAGATAAGTCATAAGAACTGGAGCTTATAATGGCATTCAATGGTTACCTTTGGTTTTAATAATTTTATCCTGGGAGTGGAGATTGTAATGCACTAAAGTGTTCAGAATTGTGATTATTTTATCTGAAAAATATCACAAAAGTTGTTGATCAAATTTCTTTTTTATTTTATTTGTGTATTTATTTAATTTTTATGTATTTTGTACAGGGTCTGTAGGGTCTACATGGCCTCATTACACAGATCAGACTCATAGTGATTCTCCTGTTTTCAGCCACACAAGTGCTGGGATTACCCACACATGCCACCATGTTCAGTCTCAGTCACTCTCTCAGTGTGCCCCAGGGTTGGGGCCAGCATGGCACACTGGGGATCGAACCCTAGTCCCTGAGCCTGCCTAAGCAGGCACTTTATTCTGCTAAGCTAACTAGTCAGCCCTAAATTTCATTTTTGTAATTTATAAATATCTTAAAGACTTTCTCATGTTGCCATTGGTGTGTCTCAGTTTCAGAAATGCAAGATTTTTGCATGACACAGATTTGACTATATTTCAGCATTGTAACTTAATATGTAACACTGGAAAAATTATTGACTGTCTTGGAAACTCAGTATACTCACAGGTAAAATGGAAATAATAATACCTACTTTCCAGGATTTTCATGAGGATTTAATGTGATACTATGTGTAATGAGTTTTCACATTGTCTGATCACAGCAATAAATTTAAGTGTCTTGTCTTCCAAAAGCTTCCTCAAATGGAAATTAAGTTATGTGTATTTAACCTTATAGGAAGAGGCAAAAGAATTGGTAAAATTACTGCACATTTACAAGGGAAAATAGCCTGATCTCATTTAGTCACTGACCCAGGGTCCTAGAACTATAAAAATCTAATCACTGGCTTATGTTAGAGTAGTCAAAGGTACCACTTCTGCACACAACATGTGCCACTATTGTTTGATAATTTCTTTGACCCAGTTTTCTTTGTATCTGCCTTCTTAAGTGGCACCATTTTACAAGGAAATCTTCCTTGCTCTTTCAGAATAATATAAAATTATACTAAATTTAGATTTCTCCCAGATTTTGATCTGCCTGTATTTGCAGTCTACATGAAATAAATTCCATCCCTAGCTTTTTATATGAAGCATGAAACATAAAGCAGTCAAAAATGAGCTGACATCTATAGTGCATTGATGTATTTCAGCTTTCATCACTATTCTACTTTAAATAGGTTATGTTTAGGGGACTTTGAATATACTGGATATCCTCTTATTGTATAATATGTCTTATATTACTGAAAAGATGACTCATTAGGGCAATCAACAAAGTTGCATGCAGTTTTTCAGTATTTTCCTTTTTGTTGACAATCTTTTACACTTACATAATAGTTTGTAATACATATAATAGCATCTGTATTCACTTTTATGCTCAAATAACTATGAGAGACTAGGGAGAATATTTTTTTAATCTTTGGGCATGTAAAGGAAAGAAGAAAGTTTAAATATTGTATTAGAGATAAAAATGTTCACATAGATCCCATAGTAAAAAGTAAGTTCCATATAAAGTTTCAAATTTCAAATACATCCTGTGAAATAAGACACACCCAGAGTGCAAGTATAGTAAAAAAAAATAACAAAAAACCAGTGAATATTAATCCTTTGATAGGTCGGAAGAACATAAAAATTCTCCCAAACTCAGTTTATTATCTTTATCTGAGTAGGATATTCTATTTCTTTATTCTATCTCAAGTTGAATGGACACTTTCCTTATTATAAAGAAGACATTGGAAAAAGTAGGAGCATGCACGTTCGACATTGCATCTAGAGAGTCCTGAAACTTTTTAATTTTCTGACAGCCTAAGAACTCCAGAATGACAGGAAATACTGCTACGTTTATTTTTTTGGGATAAAGTGCTTGACTTTTTTTTTTTTTTTACTTTTTTGTGATACCCGACATTCAACCCTCTGCATAGTAGCCAGACACTCTTCTCTGAGCTACAACTTTAAATCATTTTAATTTCAATACAGGAGAGATGATCTCATAAGTTATACAGAGTAGTTCTTGTTTCACTATTGGAAAAATAACTCATGACATAATAATATTAAAAGTAAAATTTTCCGTTATTTCAATAGCAAATAATCTAACATAATGCATATAAAACAATAATACTATATATCTCATCTATATGTATATAGCTAACAAAGAGATATTAAAATGATCCTCAAAGAGAACTTACTTCCTTTTGTGAAAAAGTGGCTAAACATCAAAAAATCTGTCAATTAATTTAAATATATTAGCACATTAAAATATTGTGTCAGTGAGGACTCAGGACATGGGAACCTGTGCTATGACATTCTGTAACCCAGTGGTGTCCAAAATTTTCTGATGAAGGAGATTATGGGGCCACAGAGGAAAGTGGTGGATGATATATAGCGTGCCTAAGGATAGTCACCTGGAGAGAAAACATTCTCTCTGGCTTTCACAGAGAGCAAATTGTTCAAGCTATGTCCATGACTCATTCAGATGGCTGACACTGGCAAAAAGATCTATAAGGTCTTACACATGGTTTCAAGGTAAATCCTGAAAGGATGCAAAAGTTGCATTTTTAGTTATATAGTTCTTGCTTTAACTTGGTCTTAACCATTCAGCTGAAAAATATAAAAAAAAGTATAAAAGTATAACCATGAGGTATAGAAAGTAATGCCATATTAATATACTGAGCTGTGAAAGGCTCAAGTAAACAACTTCTGATAACTGCCAGTTCTGCTGATAACCCACTACTTTTATGGACTATTGGACTATATTGGGTTATTTTGTTGAATTTCCATATCTACAATATTTAGACTAGTTTCAAGGATGAAAAGGTTCTTTAAAAACTTCTTCAAATATAGATTCTGTAACTACAGTGGAACAACCATCTCTGACCAAACAAAACGTAAAAGGAGGATATGTTGGGATCCACGAAGTTAGGAAATTGATTAAATATATGTAGGTGGGGCTTGGCCCAGTGCCTAAAGCAAACAAGCTACCTCACTCCTGAGATGACTATCCTATCTGGTTAAGGTTAGCTACAGTTGCTAGGCAAACTAGTGTCAAGCATTACTAACTTCACAAAAGTATAAATAGAGGATCATTTTGTTGTGAAAAAAGGAGAAAAAAATATATATGCATAAACAAGAGATTTAAGATAGATATACAGCTACTTTCTCTTAGTTCATTAAGAATAAAAGTTTGTACTAATATTGTTTAAAGGAGATATCATGTCTGCATCTTGTCCTCAGAATAACTACTATGAAGACAATAATATGCAATATATCAATTATTGTACAAATCTTACTAACATGTTTTGAAACTTATTCATTGCTATTGTATCGTTATTTCTCATTAAAATGAATAAAATATTAAAAATAATGAAAATTAGATATTCATTTCCCAAAGGATTTTAAATAGAAATGAAAAATTTTATCTTTAATATGATAGATGAATGTACAATCCAAAGCTAATGAAGATAAATTTAATGATATAAAATTAGAATGTATGAACACCTATAATTCTCTAATTCAATATTGTACTTGAGGTTCTTAACAAAATAAGATTTAAAAAAATGGTTAGGGCCAGAAAGATAGCTCAGCAGACTAAAGCACCTGCTTAGGCAAGCTTAGGCAAGCACAGGGACAGTGGTGCAATTCTTGGTACCACATGCCACTCCAGCCCTGTTGTCTGGGTGGGCTGAGCTGGCCAGAAAAGAAAAAAATGGTTTTAGATAGAATGATTTAAAATGGTGTTAATGAATCTCATTAATTGTTAATATCATTATCTATAGAGTTATCAGAATCATTATTTTAATTATTAAGATTTTAGCAGACACAATTTTCTTCCAGTTCATGAATTGGAAGGATTAATATTTTTATAATCCAAAGAAACCTAGTTTCAATTCATGTACTTTTTTCAAAATGGCAGTGAGATATTTCATATAAATAGCAAAATATTCTAAAATTCATATCAGACTACCTAAAGTCAAACAGTTTAGGCAATCTAAAGCTAAATCTACTATACAACTTAACAATAGTACCTTTGCATATATATTTAACAATGAAATCACATTTTTGAAGAGAGAAAAACACCCATATATTCACTTAAATATTATTCACAGTAGCTCAGATATGGAAACATCTTTAGCATTCATGGAAAGATGGCTGGGTAAAGAATACATGATATATGAAATATTATATCATATATGAATTTTTCAGCCTTAAAAAGAAATACTTTTATTTTTGGCAACATATATGAACCTGAAGTTGTTGTATTATTTAACAGCTGAAATAATCCAGAAAAAGTGCAACACTATTTGATCACTGTTAAGTGCAAACTAAAATAATCAACCTAATTCAAAGAGGGAAATGAGGCATGATTGTTATAGTTTGCAGAGCTAGGGAAATAGGAAGATTGTCAAAGGTACTGTGATTCAGTTAAGTAAGCAAGTGGGAATTTCTAACCATGTGTCCAATCTTACATAACTATACCTGCTAATTTGAGCAGCAGATTAGGTGATAAAATAGATAATATATCAACCATTGTTCATCAGCTAATCTTGGTTTGAAAATCTGTAACATATGTACTGTTGTAAGTTGCCCCGTTTCTTTCTTTGTTTCTGATTTTTTCTCTTGCTTTGTTTTTACTTTTTAAAACAAAATTAAATTAGAAAAGAAACTAAAATAATAAAGTATTCAATTATGCAAGATGAATTATTTCTAGAAGTTGGACAGCATGGACGTTGTTGTGACTATTATACTGAATGCTTGATATTAGCATATAGATTACATATTAAATGGTCTAAAAATTAGAATAAGTTCACAGACAAAACAACAGGAGGTGATGAATATTTAATTAGCATGATTATGATAATCATTAAGATATTTGATTATATCAAATATATGTACATATATATCAATTGACAACTTATATCTAGAGCAAATTGGTCAAGCAATGGTCATGTCTCATCCACATGGATGACACTGACAAAGGATCTACATAATGCAGTACAGGGTTTTGGGATAAGTCCTGAGGAGACTTGACTGACCATGTCAGATACAAAGTTACATTTTTTAATATATAAATCTTGCTTTATCTTGGTCTTAACCATCCAGCAGAAAAGTTTAGAAATGTGGTATGAAAAGTGAAGTCATGTTAATATGCAGAGCTGTGGAAGGATCAGTTCACCAGATTTGGACATTGCCAGTCCTGTGGATAACCCACTACTATTGTGGAGCACTGGATTATATTGGAATATTTTGCTGATTTCATGCACGTACAGTATTTGAATGGCAATGGAATACCCATCTCTTACAACACTGAACAAAAAAGGTAATGTAAATGAAGGACAATTTTGTATCTGTATATAAAAAATAGGATAGATATATAGCAATTTTCTCTTAATTCAATAAGAAAAAATATCTGTACTACTAGTGTCTGGACATGATATCATGTGTGTATCTTGTGCTATGAATGACTACTGCAAAGACAACAATATGCAATGTATTAATTTTTGTGACTCTCCTACTAACCTCTTTCGAAGCTATCACATTGCAATTTTTTCTCAATAAAATTAATAAAAATAAAATCAATTCAAATAAAGTAATAAATAATAAAGAAGGGCTTGACAAATAGTTTCAGCAGATTAAAGAGAATGAAGCAGGTTCAGGGGCTGGGGATTCAATCCCTATTCCTGACAAGCTGGCCCTACCCCTGTGGCACACTGAGATGGCAATTGAGACTGTGTGTTGTGGCACATGCCTTTAATCCCATGTCTCAGGAGCTGTAAAGAGGTGGATCACTACAAGTCCCATCTAGTAGTGAGACCCTGAATATCTTGTAGACACTTCCCTAAAAATGCAAAATAACTAAATTAATTAATTAATAGAAAAAAGGAATTATAAAATAGCTCAGAACAATTTCTGGTATTGTGCTAATTCAATGAATGAATTTATTAATAACACCTAAATTTTCATAAGAAAATTAAAACTATGATAAAGACTAATATGTCAATAAATTATCATATGCATAAATTATTTAGAATATATACTAATAAATAATATATATTGTTTTAATAGGGTAAACATAAAGCATTGAATGAGAGAAATAAAAACCATGGATAACATAGAGATAAATCATTTTTGTGATGAGAAAACAACATAAAGATATTGCAATCTAAATTTCTTAATCAAAAATGAAGTTAAATCAAATCTATATAATCAAACAATTTTGTATAAATGTAAATTTCTAACTATTCTTGAATAATAAGCATGTTTCACTTTAAATTCTTGTAATTATTAATGAACATCGTGAATAGATCAAAAATGTAGAAAAAATCCCATAAATTGATTTCTATAAATATAATTGAATACATTATAACAATAACTTAGTATGCCAATGGTGAAAACATAATTTTCAATAAATTATTCTGCAACATATGATTTTCCAATTTGAGCAAATATGTAATACAGTAGTAGGTCTTTAGCAAATATAATTCAGAAAACAAATCTTAAGTAAATAAAAAATAAAAATGTAAAAATCTTCCAAGTATTATAAAAAACAGTTCAGACAGGCCAGATAGCTCAGCAGATTAAAGCACCTGCTCAGGCTCATGCAGGGACCCAGGCTCATTCCCTGCTGTTCCATGCAGACCCCTCCCCCAGGGCACGCTGAGAGAGTGATTGAGACTGAGCATGGTAGCACAGGCCTGTAAACCCAACATGTGCAAAGTTGAAAACAGGAGGGTAACTATGAGCCTGATCTGTGTAGTGAGTCCCTGTAGATCCTGTACTAAATACATAAAGGTAAAACAACTAATTCAGTCATTTAAAAATGTCTGATAACATTTCTTTAAAATAGAATGGAAGAACTTTATATAAGAGAAAATGATACTGAATGTGACAATTTTAAATATAAAACTTTATGGAGAGCGCAGGCCCGACCAGTGAGTGAGAGGACCCGGGGCCCTCAGGATCCTGAACAGACCCAGAGCACAGGCCCGGCGAGTGAGTGAGAAGA
>NDGM011141207.1:0-10050 GCA_002564305.1 Octomys mimax | reverse complement strand
GCTTACCTCTCGGTCTCCGAGTCGCTGGAGATCTCCTCGTTCATCTTGCCGCCGCCTCTGGACTTGCTCCTGTCACCCGCAGAATCGACCTGAGAATTAATAATATGAGCCTGTCTCTGTTCTGATCCTGGCCACCCCTGCACTGACCAAGGGCCCTTCTGATTTTCTGAGAGTCCAGGACAGGGGAAGGCGGTGGCTCCTGATCCTGATCAATAAGTGCACAGCTTTTGGCGGGCGGAGAGAGGGACGAAGCTGATTCCAGAGCTCAACAGGGTTTCGGGTCCGGATTCCGTGGATGGGATAGCACCTGTCCCAGTACGAGACAGGCCGCGTCCCCCGGAAACTCCATCCTCACCTTTCTCCGCCGCTTGCCGGGCCCTGCAGCGGCCCCAACCCCGGCGACCGGCTTTCCCCGCTTTCGAGAAGCTGCTGCGGCGGACATGCTGCTTATCCAAAGTGCTGCTGTCTCAGCCTCCGGAGGGCTCACGTGGGAGCTAAACCCCAGAGAGCCAGGCAAGACCCTGTTCTCTGATAGGCTGACACCTCCCGGTGGGTCCCACCTCCCGCAACTCCATTGGATACTCAAGCAGGTTCTGCCACGCCCCCAGACGACCATAGGCTAGACACTCTTACCACGCCCCGAGGCCGGGCTGGAGTCGGAAGCAATCCTCGCTCCTCGGCGCTTCCGGTCTAATGCTCTAGCGCTTGCGCCCTACTCTCCTGCTAGTACGCCCCGAGGAGTCGGCCTGGAGGGCCTTAGCGGTGCTTTCGCCCTATGGCCGCTAGGAGGAGCCAGAAGTGCGAGAGGTTCCGCGTTGGCCCGAGGAAACCTGCGCAATCCAGGGAGCCCTAGAGAAAAGGAGCTGGTGTCCCGCTGCTGCAAAGGCCACTGGGCTGGTTGTACGTGCGTGGGGCGTGCCTCAGGCTGGAAGAGCAGTGTCAGGGAGAGTCTGTGGCCTGGGCGTTGCTATGTCCAAATCAGTGTTCCTTCATGTGTGTGACCACCCACTGGTGATCAAGCAACTAGAAGTTTGGACACTTCCCCAGCTCCTCCCACTCCTCCAGCAGCTGTCAGGATTCCCCAACTCAAGGCTGCCTCAAGCTCACAGAAGGTTGCAGAAGGAGTGCCCAGACTTGGTAATGTCCTGAGAAGAGCAACAGCATTCCGGATACCAGGTTGGGTGGCAGCCAACCTTCCCAGGGCCCTGCCTCTCTTAGGTGAGTGTCCTGTGGCCCTGCCCATGAACTTCTGCATAGTAGTACAGAGCTGGGTGGGTGGAACTGACCCTGACCTCTGGCAGTTCAAAGCCACTAATCGGGTACCTAGATTGGGACCGCAGAACGATTCTCTGTCCTCTGTCCTCTCCTCTCTCTTGAAAGCAGGGTCTCCACTGTGTATGTAAAGGCTGGCCTCAAAGTCACAGCAGTCTTCCTGTCTCAGCCTCCCAAGTGCTGGGATTACAGGTGTTCATCACCACACCTGGCAAGAACTGAACATGTTAGGAAGAAGCTACTCCTTCCCGGGTTCCAAGCTGATCCTAAGATGGCTGCCCTCGAGCAGCTGCCTACCCTACCCCCATAGCTCAGTGACTCAGCCCAACAGCCTGGCTAGGCCAGGAGGATGTGTGCTGGACAGGGCAGGGCCTAGAAGTGGAAGCAGAAGAGCTTCCTTTCACTTTCACTACTCTGAGGACACACTAGAGAGCTTTAAAGGGTGGGCACCAGCCTCTTCGTTGGCCAGAATGGGCCAACTAGCCAGGTTCTGACCTTGCATTTGTGACTGGGGAGAAGAGTTAACTAAGATACAGAGAGGTGGTTCTGGGCTTGGGCGGGTCCAGGACATGGTGTATGCAGAGAGGAATAACGCAGCCTCCTAAGGCAAGCCCAAGTGAGCCAAGTGGGTGCTGTGAGGTAGGGTGGGCTGCAGGAGCCATGGAGGTCTGACTGCCCCCTGTTCTCTAAGACAACCATGGCTTCAAAGCGAAGGCCTTCAGTGAAGACTGAGCACCCTGAGAAGAAAAAGGGGCGTCAGGGGCCCGGGAAAGAGGACAGCTTTCACTCCACTGCTGAGGCCCTCAGGGCTGCACCTACAGAGAAGCGCATAATCCATGTGGACCCCAACTGTCCACTGAGCAATAGCCCTGGCACCCAGGTGAGTCACATCCCCAGGTGGGCTGGAGCCTGCACCCTCCTAAGGACAGATGCACCATCCCCCTGGCACTTAAGCCCCAGGTTAGCTCCAGAGCAAGGCCATCTTTCCAAAGACCATCAGGGTCAGGGCTTTACTCACCAGGCCCAAGTAGGCTAGGCCTGCCTGTCAGACCCCACACCAGGAAGGGCTCCGACTTCCTCTCAAACCAACTCTCAGGGCAGAGCCATGTCCTCAGATTCCCCCCACAGGGAATACCTGCGTCTCTCCAGAACCCCTTACACTGCATCCGCTAGGGCAGAACTGTGACCCACGAGCTACAGGATAGGGCCTCATTGATACCCCAGGGCCGTCAGGCTCCTGCCCCCACTGGACCCCTCTCAGGGTACAGTCAAGCATCTGTGCAACTGCAGCCTGCCCCAGTCCTGCTTCTGCCCAGGTCCATGAGGACTATGACTGTACCCTGAACCAGACCAACATCAATAAAAACAACAACAAGTTCTATGTCATCCAACTGCTGGAAGATGGTAAACACTTCTACTGCTGGAACCGCTGGGGCCGCGTGGTGAGCGTCTCAGCCCCTGTGCTGCCTCCCCCACCTCAACAGTATTCCCCAGAGTCCCCAAAAGCCACAGCTTCTGACAGCTTCCCTTCACATCCAGCTGCCCAGATGTGCAGCCTCGGGGGCCACCCCCTCTGGTCTCCGTCTGGCTTGTCTGTTGCCACGCTGTGCACCAAGTGCCAATGCCCTGGCCAGCTTCTCTGGCCACAGGGCCTGCCCCACCATGGAGACCAGCAAAGGTTTATGACAGAAACAAGCCTGATGACTGTTACTTGCAGGGAGAGGTGGGCCAGTCACAGATGAACTGCTTCTCCTGCCTAGAGGATGCAAAGAAGGTCTTCGAGAAGAAGTTTAAAGAGAAGACCAAGAATCAATGGGCGGAGCGGGACCACTTTGTGCCCCACCCTGGCAAGTACACACCTATTGAAGTACAAGGAGAAGCTGAGATCCAGGAGGCCATGGTGAAGGTGATAAGGCTGTGGGTAGTGGGCCTGGTCTGAGGGCGAGCACTGTTGGTTGGAGAGGCCCAGTACATGAGGCTCTGCCACTGCCCAGAGGTGCAGCGTCGGGGCCACCCTCTCTGGTCACCGTCTGGCTTGTCTCTGTTGCCACGCTCTGCACCAGTGCCCTGGCCAGCTTCTGTGGCCCTCTCTCCCCAGGTAGGTGGAGGCCCAGCCGGGACTGTGGTTAAGCGGGTACTGCCCTGCTCTCTGGACCCTGCCACCCAGAAGCTCATCACCAATATCTTCAGCAAGGAGATGTTCAAGAATGCCATGACCCTCATGAACCTGGGTGAGATGAACAGCCTGGCAGGGTGGCAGGGCCCCAGGGTGGCAGGGCTGTGTGGCTGAGCCCCTGATCTCCCATCTCCCCAGATGTGAAGAAGATGCCCCTGGGGAGGTTAAGCAAGCAGCAGATTGCACGGGGCTTTGAGGCCTTGGAAGCACTGGAAGAGGCGCTGAAAGTCCCTGCAGATGACATCCTGGAAGAGCTGTCCTCCCGCTTCTACACCATCATCCCACACAGTTTTGGCCGCAACAAGCCCCCACCCATCAACTCCCCAGAGCTTCTGCAGGCCAAGAAGGACATGCTGTTGGTGAGGGCCAGCAGGTGGCAGGCTTCCAGCAAGACACCAGATAGACTGGGCAAGGAATGCAAGGGACAAGTGGCCAAGAAGCCCCAAAGGGATGGACTGCACTAGGCAGGCTGAGGGACAGGTGGGGCTGGGCTGATGGACAGCAGGTGGAGTGGCTGTGAGATCAGTCCTGTGGGATAGGAGGAGGCCAGAGGTCCCGGAGAGACAAGCTACCAGTGCCCATCATCCTAGGTGCTGGCAGACATCGAGCTGGCCCACACCCTGAAGGTGACCTGTGGGGCAGAGGAGAGAGTGGAGGAGGTGCCACACCCACTGGACCGAGACTACAAACTCCTCAAGTGCCAGCTTGAGCTGCTGGATTCTGAGGCACCTGAGTACAAGGTGGGCTGGGCCCTGCGGAGCAGTGGCCCTCTTTCCTTCTGCTTTGAGAGGTTGGGAGGATTCTTGGCCCTTGGCCTTCTCTCCTGTGTCTGCAGAGTCTGAGGAGAGCTATGGGACTAGGAGGACGTCCTAGTGTGGATAGTGTGGATAGGAGTCCACAAGTCCACCAGCTTCTGCTCTCTTGTAGGTGATACAGACCTACTTGGAGCAGACAAGCAGCACCCACAGATGCCCGGCTCTGCAGCACATCTGGAAAGTGAACCGGGAAGGCGAGGTAAAGGAGATTCCCCAACCCCTCCCCTATCATTATCCTGGCCCTCAAGAAAAGAAGCTTGGCTTATCTAGCTGCTCTGACCAGTTTCTCTGGCATGAGGGTATGAGTGACCAGAGGGATATTCAGCATTAGTCATGCCAGCTGCGTGCCTGTGTCTGTCTCCCATTTCCCGCCCCTCTCCTGCTCAGGGAGACAGGTTCCAGGTCCATTCCAAGCTGGGGAATCGGAGGCTGCTGTGGCATGGCACCAACGTGGCTGTGGTGGCTGCCATCCTCACCATGGGACTCCGCATCATGCCACATTCTGGTGGCCGTGTTGGCAAGGGCATCTACTTTGCCTCGGAGAACAGCAAGTCAGCTAGCTATGGTGAGGCACCTTCCAGGCTGAGCCCTGGGCAGAGATGGAGTGGGCCAGACTTTCCCACTGGAAACTCAGGGTGGACCTGAGGGAGGAGACCTCAAAGGGTTGCTGGCCAGAGTGCTCAGGCAGCATGCTCAGCTTGGGGGTTTCTGAGGAGGCTCCTGATGATCAGAGACAGCCTCCTGGAGGAGGTAAGGCAGGGCCAACTTCCTGGAGGAGGCAAGGATGAGCGCAGCAACCACACCTACAAAGGGTGCAAGAGTAAGCGTCAAAGTGAGGGGATGGCAGAGAGGTGAGGTTGTGCCAGCCAAGGCCCTGCTGCTGAGCTCACAAGAGTGTCTGGCACAATTAGAGTCAGAGGTCCAGGACTGTCAAGGAAGCCTCCCCAAGGGACTGGGGAAGCCCAGCTCGCTATGGACCTAGCAGGATATCAATGGCTGCAACTCTGAATAAGATGACTGAGGCTGGAAGGTGCAGGGAAGCCAGGTTCTTACGCAAGCCTGTTTCTGAGGAGTTGGAAGGGAGAGTGTCCATGATGGGCATGTGGGAAGAAGAGGGGCAGCATGTAGGAGAGGGCCAAAGGGGCCTCCAGGGACTCCCAAGTTGTAGACACAGTGCTTGACTGAAGTGATCTTCCAGTTAAGGCCCTGAAGCCTAGGCTGACCACGTCATTGGAGGCCACCACCACCCACACGTCTAAAAGAACATGGCCTAAGGATTCCTCCAAGGGAAGATGGGGCTGACCAGGGGAGGACAGAGGAGCCTAAGAGAGACTAGGAAGACCTCAGAAGAGCCCTGAAGGGAGTTGGGAGTTCCCAGGGGTGACACTAAAGGATACCAGTAGCAGATTCAATAGACCCCTCCTTGGGTCTGCTGACTTGATGAGGGTGGCAGAGGATACAGAGCCTGGGGAGAGGAGGGTCAGGATCACAGGATCTGGGGTAGAATGGGCCCTTTCCTGAGCTTGGGCCGCAAAGCCAGCAGAGATAGCATGCCACTGTCACACACACAGAGAGATCAAGCAGAGGTCCGGCTGCCCTCCTGAGACCTTCTATGTCTTCCAGTTATTCCCATGCACATTGGGAGCCACCAGGTGGGTTACATGTTCCTCGGTGAGGTAGCCCTGGGCAAAGAGCACCGCATCACCGTGGATGACCCCAGCTTGAACTGCCCACCCCTCGGCTGCGACAGTGTCATTGCCCAAGGATGCACAGAGCCTGGTGAGCCCTGAGGGTCAGGCTGGGACTAAGGTGAGGAGTGGCTCATTACCAGGGAGGAGACAAGCAAAAAGAGGACTGGAGAAGGATGAAAGAAGCCTTTTTCACTGCAGTCTTTCCCTGTCATCCACCAGACATCTCCTGATCCAACACTTCACTCATGGTCATCCAAGTGGGTTAAAAAAGTGGTGTCATTGGCTGAACTTGGACAGGAGTAGGAGCTTCCTAGAGAGGATCAGGGGAGGATGTTCAGTCAGAAGGTCGCCCGGGTGTGACGTGGGGCTGGCAAGGTGGAAAAGAGCAGCTTTCCCTGGGACAAAAGAGGAGAGTGTGAAGCCAGGACAGACTAGGAAGGTTAGGTACCAGGAACCAGAGACCCTGGGCTACCCATGGCCTTTGCTGTGCCTTCCAGATCCTACGCAGGACACTGAACTGGAGCTGGATGGCCAGCGAGTGGCTGTGTCCCAGGGCCGGCCCATTGTGTACCCAGAGTTCAGCAGCTCTCACTTCTCCCAGAGTGAGTATCTCATCTATCAGGAGAGCCAGTGTCGTCTGCGATTCCTTCTGGAGGTTCACCTCTGAGCCGCTGCCACACTCCAGGTCCTGTGAGGGCTGGACCAGGGTCATCCGTCATCCTCACCCTCTCTGTCACCCCACATCACTGCTTCTTTTTTCAAGAATACACGTATGGCTAGTATATTGGTACATGGCTATAATCCCACTATTCGGGAGGCTAGGGAAGGAAGGTCACTTGGGCCCAGGAGTTGAAGCCAGTCAGGACAACATAGTGAAACCTGTATACACTCATGGCTCTGATGAACATTTTGGTCAACATTAGACCATCTGTATGATGATAATCTGTAAGAATACTTCACCTTGTAACCATCTTAGTTTGCATACTCTGTGATGTCCACACTATAACAGAATCACCTGTTCCTGAGCCACCTAGGAACTAAGGTGGCTAAGCAGTGAATCTCTGCACTATTATGGTTCATAGCTAGCTAGGTGACCCGCACAGGTGCTCACAGGGAGGGCTCTGGGCTGGGATTGGATTATGGACACCGTTGCTGACTTGCTGTTGCTGTTAGAAGGTCGGGTCTAATCAGAAGCAGCAGGCTCCTGAGAGCATGACCTGGGAGGGTGTACCTCCTTCGTGGGTGTGCTTCCCAGCAACCATGCCAAAAGCAGCTTTTTCTCCACCATGCCCCTCTGCTGCGCTGTTGACTGCCCTGGGGCAGCTGACCATGGCAAAATAAGCCTCTCCTTTATGTTTGGGTCTCAACTATTATATCTCAGTGATGAGAAAGTTTCCAGGACAATCACCATGACCTGTAGTTACCATGTGATACAATACACTTCTTGACTTTATTCCTCCTAACTGAATTTTGTATTCTTGGACCCACATTCACTTAAATCCCCTTCCCGCTAGGCCCTAGTAACCAATGCCGCACTTTATTTCTGAATTCAACATTTTGAGACTCCACATAGAAGCAACATCTCGTAGTGCTTGTCCTTCTGTGCCTGGTTTACTTCAGTTAGCATCCTATCCTCCAAGTTTATACATGTTGCTGCAAATGACAGGATTTCCTGCTTTTCAAAGGCCGAATAGTATGCTATCAGATATGCATACCACATTTTCTTTCTTTCTTCTTTCTTTTTTTTTTTTTTGCTGGAAGCGGGGATTGAACTCAGGTCCTTGCACTTGCCAGGGAAGCGCTTATTCCACTGAGCCATCTCCCCGGCCTTTCTTTTCTTTCTTTCTTTCTTTCTTTTTTTGTAGTCATAAATAGCTTTATTTTCACATAAGAAGCAAACTTAGCATTCCAGAAGGAGCTTACATTCATTGCAGCACTGATCTTGGCAATGGTCTCATCGTCTGTTGGGAATTGGTCTATCTGGACACCATTACTGACCAACTCACTCATGAGCTTCACTTTATACGTCTGTAATTCAGTGTTAGAAATTGTATCTGCTTTGGCAATCACTGGTATAATATTCACCTTGCTATGCGTATCTTTAGAGAGTGGTCTGTGGGGGTGAAGAAGTAGAGGCACACATGGATGCAAGAAATCATGGGAGTTGAAGAGGGAGGACTTGGGCTTCAGTTCTTCTTGGAGATAGGCTTCAAACTGAGCATTTATGTAG
Source organism: Octomys mimax (assembly GCA_002564305.1). Lineage (NCBI taxonomy): Eukaryota > Metazoa > Chordata > Mammalia > Rodentia > Octodontidae > Octomys > Octomys mimax. Next base: position 1,866 of record NDGM011141207.1, on the reverse strand, counting down.
TCAGCGGTGGGTTGATAGCTTTCTTCTTTATTTACTTGGTCAGCAAATCCCACTCTACTCACAATGGTCAATTTTAACCAAACATTACTTTCCTGGAGTTCATATGTCTGAGCCTTAAGTTTAACATGTGGGCAAAAGTGTGAATATTCATGTTTTTCAAAATTAGTATTAAACAATGTATTAATCAGTGTTGATTTTCCAGTTGAAGTCTCTCCCACACAGAGAATGTTGAGGCAAAAGCCCTGCTGAATGGCTCTATTGACAAGCTGATCAGGCAAACTCTCAAAACCAGCACGGCCACACATAGTCAAGGAACGAATGGTTTCTCTTTTCCGGCCCCGAGCATACCACATTTGTCTTACCCCTTCAGTGTGGATGGACACTTAGGTGGATCCCATAGCATGACTGCTGAGTAGTGCTGCAGGCAGCACTAGGTGCAGGCATCTCTCCAGCAGGTCACTTCCATCTCCTCTGGAGCTGTGGGCTACTGGGTCTGTGTCACTGCTGCTTCTCAGAGCGCTTGTCCCTCGGAGCATGATCACTGTTTCCTCCAGCCCCCACTAACCCTGGCATGACTGTGACCCACAGCCTTGCCTCCTGAAGTGATAGGCATGGTGGGGGTGCATTACTGGGACAGGGCCAAGGAGATAGCTCAGTGGCATAAGCACCTGCCTGGCAAGCACAAGGTCCTAAGTTTGATCCCTGGTACAAAAAAAAAGGAACTTCATTACTGGGACCAGACCAACAGCTCCTCAAGGCTCTGCGGTTGGGGGCACAGCAGAGAGAGGGTTGGGCCCTACTTCACCAGGGCTGTCTACCACGATGTGCTAAACTAAACTTCAGGTGAGTGCAGGTAGGTTTATTCAGTGTGAGCCCCCACTGGTCTGTACCATAACTAGTCCACGCCTGAGCTTCCTCCAGGCTGCAGTCCTAGCACATGGCCACTCCAGCACCACTCCAAGGCACAGATGCTCATGTGGGTTGATGTGGACTACACGCAATACACACACACACACACACACACACACACACACACACACCCATCGCTGCAACATCCTGTGCTAATAATTGAGGCTCAGCTGTTTGTCATTTGAGGGCCCACCTGGTAACCTGGTAGTTCTCTACCTACCACAGCCAGGAGAACCTGAGCCCCCTCCCCATTGCTAAGCAGTGAATCTCTTTGCTATTACGGTTCATAGCCAGCTAAGTGACCCGCAAGAGCACACACCTAAAAAAAAAAAAGAGCACACACCTATGATACCACACTTGGTAGGCTGAGGCAGGACGATCACCATGAGTTTGAAGCCTGCCTGGGCTACATGAGTTCAAGGCTAGCCTGAACTATTAGACCCTGTGTGTGTGGCAGGGGGAGAAACAAGCAACTATCAGTGGGAACAGTTCTGCTGTCAGGAAAGGAACACCAGTTATCACCTCATGGGTTATGGTTTAGATTTAGAAGATGTCCCCAGGAAGACTTTTAAGTTCAGAGGTGGAGCTTTGAAGGGTAATGGGAGGAGGGTCAACCTCATCAAGGGATTAACCCACCAATGAGTTCACAGATTAGGGGGCTGTGAGTGGGTGGGCCTAATGGAGGATGTGGGGCACTGGGGGCGTGTCCTCAAAGAATGCCCCCAGCCTGCTCCTCCCTGTTTCAGCCTCCGCTGTCTGCTTCCTTACTGCAGTGAGGTGAGCAGCTTTGTGCCGCCAGGCCCTTCTGAGAGCCAGCTGACTTTGACCTGAAACCAGGAGCCAGAATAAGCCCCTCCTCCCCAGAACAACTAGTTTGAAAAAACTAATTATGGGGCCGGGGAAATGGCTCAGTGGAATAAGCGCTTCCCTGGCAAGCACAAAGGCCTGAGTTCAATC
>NDGM011141158.1:0-13436 GCA_002564305.1 Octomys mimax | reverse complement strand
CTTGGAGGACATTTTCATGCTTACTTTCCTGGTAAACTTAGCTGCTCTTGTTAGAGGAGGAGCTTGGGACCTGTTGTCACTGAGAATGGCTTTCTGGCTCTGGAGAGGAAGATGGCACACAGCTCAGCTTGTTGCATTGGCTTTCCTAATGAAAACTCAGCTTTTCTCATCTTCAAAGAAGTGTCCCACCTCACTGCTGCTGAGGATGGCTGTGGCAATTTTCATGGGAAACTCTGGTTATTACTCTGAGTATTGCTTCCTGGCTCCAGTTCAGATCCCTCAGGCTGCATGCACGGATCCTGCATCCCGCTGGAATAGACATCTAGCATCCACCTCTGACCTTTGGGCTTTCCCAGTGCAGATCTGTGAAGTGGGCCTACATGAAACATTGTAACAGGCTCTCGGCCTCCAGCTGAACTTGTGGGAGACATTGTCATGGACTCTGGGTTTTCAGCTAGACTCATGCGGGGTGCTTCCACAGGATCCAGGACCTGAGCTGGAATCCTTGGCCTTTAGTGACTATTAGAGGAAGTGTTCTCTCTGCCATGTTCTGCATGAATTAAAGAAAATGATGGTATTAATTATTCTTTAAAAAATTAGTATAATTTCTAAGTGAAGGCTCTTTCGTCTCTGAATTTTTTATTCATTTTATTAAGAGAGCATAATAGTCTTCATTGAACTGTTATATTTCTCTAACACTGTTCAAACTTTATTTTATGCAAACTATCTGTGTACCAATTTACAATTCCTATTTATATTCTAAGTTACAGCTCCTAATGAACTATTGTAGTAAAAAATAAACAGACCAAACGCTCAAATTACTGAGTGCAGTAAGATTTGTTACCAACAGGTGCTGAGATCATTAGTTGTCAATGTATCCTCTTTAAACTATGTCCTGACTTCTACCTTTCTCTCTCTCTCTTTCTCTCTCTCTCTCTCTCTCTCTNTATATATATATATATATATAATGCTTAATAGGAAGATGCAATTGGATAAATAACTATCTAACTAAATTTATAGCAGCCTTAGATTTAACAAAGTTTGAGCTGAAAGAGAATTCCTTCATGCCTTCCTCCTCCCTCCTACGTGGATAAAATTTCACCTATTGTTAACATATAGCACTAGTGTGCTAATTTGTTATGATTTATCAACCATCACTGATGTTATTCTTAACTAAGATATATAGTTTTTTATTAGGTTTAACTCTTAGGTTTTGTACTATGAGCAGTTTTTGACTCACGTATGATGTCATATCTCTAGCTTCATAGCTCCACAACTTATAGAATAATTTCACTCTCTTTATCCTCTTTACTTTTTGTATTTCTGTGTCCTTTCTCTACCCGAGTTCCTGGAATCCACAGATTTTTTTATTATTTGTTTAGTGATTTGATACTCACAAGAACTCTGTGAAATTATTATTACTGTTTTTATTGCAAGTTTTATTCCTATATACATGATAAGCAACATGCTAATTACCAGGCAGATAAAAAGCAGTAAAGTCAAAATTTAAAAGCAAGATTTTGAGGCAATAAACTCTTAATCATTATGCCACACATCTCCCTCTCATACGCATCACAGGTGACAATAGACTTTTTTCTATACCAGGCATGGAGATCAGGACCTTGCGCTTGCCAGACAGACATTATGCCACCTAGATATATCCCTGGCCCCTATTTTTTTAAGTTTACTAAAATTTTTTATTATCTTAGTTTTAACAAAAATCATTTAAAAAATAGAGGAATCGGGTAAAGCAATAGAACATGAAAAAAATATTAACTTGCATCATTTTGCAATACATGTTTTTTCCATACCTGTCTCATATGCTTACTGAAATGCTGGAACGTAGATGCAAAAATGACAAAATGCGTCTTAGTACGCTCCCTTTAGCACCACTGGTGTTCACCTTATTAGCAGTCAGAGGCTGAAATTCCAAATATGTCCTTGTTTCTACCTCCTCTGCTGTATTTAGTTTCCTGAGAGATTCCTATTCACTAGATTAAAAGCCTTGCATTTCTTTTGCTGAAATAAACTCTTTCTACATAGAAGCCTGGATGCGCTGGTGAGGTGTGGTTAACACAAAACCTGGGTCATTTTAAATGCTCAACAAAGGAAAGATGCTACTAGTTTTGTCCATTTTCTCAAAATAAATATTCCTGCAGAGAATGTAGTATATATTCTTATACAGGGTAATACTTTGGATATTAAATACTATTGGTGAATCGTGGAATCATGAAAGTTCTGAGCCTACATATACAAATTTCTAGTTTTGTAGATTTCTAACTCATGAAATACCTTTAAGTCTACTTTTGAGTTATAGACATTATATTTAAAAAAATTGATCTTAACTTCAATTCTTCAAACTGCCTTTCAAACAAGTTTAGGTTTTTAAGGAAAGATGAATTTAAAAGATCATTCTAATTGTTGCTGCATTCAGTGACTCTAAAGCCACATCACAGTTCTGGCTGCTTGATAATCTTTGCTTTTCCTATATCTATGTGCCTTTATTTTATTTTATTTTAAGTACAAGAACTCGAACTTGGGACATCGCATTTGCCAGGTAGGCAATTATGTTGCCAAGTTATCTCTCTAGCCCACCTATGTGCCTTAATTTTTTTTTTTTTTGGTGGTACCAGGGATTGAACTCAGGGCCTTGTACTTGCCAGACAAACACTTATTCTACTGAGCAATCTCCCAGGCCCCATGTGTCTTTGATTTTTACAAGGTTTCACCATGCAGTTTAGACTCATAGTGATCCTCTTGCTTTCAGCCTCCCCAGTGCTAGGATTACAAGTGTGTGCCACCACGCCCAGACTCTGGCTGGCTCAGCCCGTCATGTGGCAGGGCTAGTGTGGCATGTGGTGCCGGGGAAAGGTGGGCCTCCCGCTCTGCCTAAGCTTGAGTAAGCAGGCGCTTTAATCCGCTGAGTTATCATGCTAGCCCTGCACTAGGTATTTTATTATCAGTGCTTTAGTACCTTTTCATGTATGTCCAATTTTAGATCTATTTAAAACATTATTGGAATACCGTGATGTAATATTTCCATCCAGTTTCCCAATATATCTGAATATCCCAATACATATATGAAGTTTGGTCTTATATCTTATATGGCTCTTAAAGTAATTTTTTTATTTTGTATTAATTATAGGCAATCTTCTCTTCATATGTATCTTTCTTGAGGTCTTTAATTTGATCTCAAGGAAAAGTTATGGTATTGGAATAACCAAGATCTTGAAATTCACTAGTGTTTGCACCTGAAAGAAATAGATTTTATTAATAAAACAAGGGACCGGGGAGATGGCTCAGTATGGGACCGGGGAGATGGCTCTGTAGAATAAGTGCTTCCCTGGCAAGCACAAGGGCCTGAGTTCAATCCCCGGTTCTGCCAAAAGTAAATAAATAAATATAACAAATGGCAAAAAGATACATAAAAATTTTGACTTGTTCTTGGGTCTTGGCTTAAGCCCATATTTTTTATTCTGAGTATTTTGAAGACAGCCATATGCAATGTATTAACACTTGTTATTCTCCTTTTATTTTGTTGAGACATTCTGTTTTACCTTTTTTTTTTATTTTTTAAAGAATGCAACATGGTAATTGATAAAAACAGCATTAGGGCCTGGGGAGATAGCTCAGTAGAATAAGTGTTTGCCTGGCAAACGTAGGGTCCTGAATTGAATCTCCAGTACTGGGGAAAAAAAACCCAACAGCATTAGAATGATGCAAAATTTCACTAAACAAAGTAACAGGAATTCAGCAATGCTTGCTGTATTGCATGATGTTATCTTCAAATTAGTTTTTTAGGTGACCAGCTATAGATGTGCAAGAATGGTTTAAACAAAAATCGAAACAGTAACAACAAAATATAAGAAATTCAAAAGAAAATAAGGAATCATGATGAAAAGAAAAAAATAGAAGATAAAATATCAGAGACAAGAAAATAAATAATTAAGATACACAATCTCATACATAACACACATATCAACCAAAATTTAAAGCCAGTTTAAAAAAAACAAACTTCAATAATTGATTATTTTACGTAGAAAATAACATCTTTTACTTAACAGCCTATGCCTTAGTTATTATTATTGAGTCTATTTCAAACAGACATAGGCCCAATCCTCACATTTTGGCTTTATACTTCTTTTCTTAGGATCACAAATACAAAATCACAAACATTAGCAGCACATAGTACAGAAAAGAAGCATAACTAGCATATGGAAGTGATGACCACAGCACACAATATCCACCAACTTGAAGTAAATGGTAATGCATATCCTTGATCCAAATTCACCTATAAAAATAAGAAAATAAGACATCAAGTTTCAAGACTAATTACTGATCATATTGTTGGGAATACTTGTGTTTCATTAAAATATAAACCTGAATTGATGGCAAGAAGCAGAGAGTAATTCACTTTGCAGGAATATGCTTCAGTTCTCCTCCACCACATAACAACAAAGCCTGCAGAATGGGGTGCAGTAAGCAGTGGCCAATTGATAATGGGATTTGGTTTCCTAATTCAGCCTCCAGCTTCATGGAGAAGCTCTGGGGGAAAGGAAATTGTGCAATAAAGGAATTCCTTGAATACAAATGGAGTTTTAAATTGACTGCTTGTTCATTTCTCTATAAATATACATCCTGCACAAAACTGGTTGCCTTAGGCAATGAGAAAGGAAGAATAAAATGTGCCCCAAGGGAACAGCCTGGAGGACTCTTCAGAACAGAAAGCTCTGAGAGCAAGTTTTTCCTCCCTAGGACAAATAAGAGGGCTACATGTGGCAACTTGCTCCAGATCTAAAGTTCTTAGTGAGCAAAGGAATATAAGATTCATTAGTTTATTGAGATTATTCACTTGTAAAAACAAAATAGGTGATTGATTACTGACAGTTTTGTAAGAAATCATGTGAACAACACACAAATCATTCATGTATATGAAATGAAGGAACTAACCTTGATACCTGGAGTTCCTAGATATAGAAGAAGATGAAAAAAATTGTAGTCAATTCTGAAACTATAGATTTTTTTTATACAGGGTCTTGCTATGTAGTTTGGACTTGTAGTTATCCTCCTGTCTAGCCTTCCTTAGTGCTGGGAGTACAGGTATGCACCAGCATGCCCGGTGCGTGGTGGCACAGTGTGCCGGCAGTGCTGGGATCAGTGCGGCACACAGTGCTTGAGGTCTAACTCAGAGCCTTGCACTTGCCATGCAGGAACTTATGCAACTGAACCATCTCCCAAGCTCTCTAAATGTAGATTTAAAAATCTGGAGGCAAATATTAACAAAGGAGAACTTCCTGTTGATTTGTCTGTCCTTCTTCCTACCTAAGGAAATATAGGCTAACAAAATCTGCTGTTTAGAAAGGCAATGCAGAAATACTGAACAATATATTGATTATGGTAAGATAATAAACAATAAAAAATCATATGGTATCCATTGAAATGTCTCTAATGGCAAGCTGCAGACATATTTCATGTAGTTTAATTCTCATTTGATGTGCTTGAATGCTGGGAAAGAAGGTGTATTTTAATCAGATAATGAGCAATTACTTGAAAACAGAATTAAATAAACCAAACTATCCAGGGGAAATATATGCGGCAAATAATGACTGGCATTCTGCTCTGTTCCTTCTGTGGTATGAAATGGAGCAGGGGTGTACTGTGAGCATCTGTTGGAGGCTGCTTCTTAATCAAGACTCCTTAACAGTTGAATTGACCACATACTATGATTTTACTTAGACTTTGTGGCCCTTGTTATTGCTTGTAAATTGAATGATGGCCTCTAAGAAACATATACATTTCCTAATTCTCAGATATGATAAATATATTATTCAGTGAAAAGTTCTTAGCAAATATATTCAAAGATTTTTGAAGCGACACAGACTCTCAACACCACAAAAATATCCTCTGAAGAGATAAAAGAGAAAATTCAGGCACAAGGGCATGTGAAAACAAAAACAGCCTGGCATGACAGCTGTGCAAGGAGACACAGAGCAACTCGAGCAGCCACCAGGAGCTGCAAACAGAAGGGAATGGAATGCCCTTTCTATTCTCACCTTGGTGCCATGGAGCAGATGACAATGATGTGGCTTTTGATTTCTGCTCAGCAAAAGCATAAGAAAATACATTTCCATTGTTTTAATTTTTATTTTGTATTTTAGGGAAGGGTCTACATGGTGTTCAGGGTCTCACTACTAGATCACACTCATAGTGATCTGCCTGTTTACAGCCTCCCAAGAGCAGGGATTATAGGCATGTGCCACCACCCCTGGTCTCCCTTGGCATCTCAGAGCATCCTGGAGGCAGGCACTTTAAACTGGCCAGCCCTCCATTGTTTTAATTTACCCAGTTTTTCTTGACTGATTGCAGCAGCCACAGGAAACTAACACATACTCTTCAGGCTTTACTATGATTAAAAGATATACTTCCACAATGTTTATATTCGTATATAGAAATTTATTTATACTTTAATTATCAAAATTTTTCAATTTCTAATGACATTCTTAAAAGCAATAGTTGCATCTTACAATTTTTCATTTCTTTTTTTTTTTTTTTCTGGAAGTGGNGATTGAACTCAGGCCTTTGTACTTGCCAGGCAAGCACTTATTCCACTGAGCCATCTCCTGGCCCCTTACAAATATTTCTTAATGATTATATATTTCCTCTATTCTTTTATCTAATTCAAAAATGTTTAATGGTCTGGCAACTTATGGGAGAAAATGTAACAGGAGTACTTGAACTCATCTGACAAAAAGTAATAAAATGGACGTATCAAACATAAGAGAAAAAAATATATTGCAACTTCAGTCCCCAAGGAATGTTGTTCAAACATTATTTGTATATATTTTCAATAGTATGATGAGTTTTCCCAGAATTAATTTCAACATTAAGTAAATCCATCATTTCTTTATTCACTAAACCATTATTTATATATATTTTTAAAGTGTAAATCAGCCAAAACTGACGGAAGCTATAATGGCTACTTTGCAAAGAATAAATTAGATACAGGAAAAAGTACTTATTATGCATGCCTATTATTTGGTTCAAAAAGATGGGTGTATATTAAAACAACTTCAGCAAGGATATTTACAATTGCAGAATAGATAATATTATGTTTTAGAAGGTTGAGAAGTCTAATATATCTTCTCAGTTATTCTCATTCTAAGTTATTGCTCTTTTAAACTACATTGCAATAATGATAAATTGGAAAAAATAATTACTCTATTTAAATGAGTTTAAAAGTAGACACAGATGCCCACAGACACTGCACATCCAACATTAAAATGCATATTAGAAATTCATGTAAGTAAATATTGACTATAAATTCTTTGTTAAAATTTCACACAGGCTTTTGGAAATTTTCTTTATTTTTAGAGATGGTATATCCTCCATATTGTGTTCAAAACTTATTCCATATATGCTTTTCATACCAAGGAATATATGCCAAAGATAAATCATTCTGTACCACTGGCTTCACTAGTGAAATTTTTAAGAAAAACATAGTCAATACTAGAAGTAGAAAAGGTTATCTATATCATTGGAGAAACTTCAGAAAACAGAAGCATGCATATCCTGCTGTGTAGGTTAGGAGACAAAAAGTGAAGTCCTTTCACCTCATTATTCAAATTTACCTCTTTCAATATTCTCCTTGTCACTTGACCTATCACAATCAATCTGCATAACAATGTAGATTTTTAGAAGTATGCTCTTGCTATTGTATTTGGTAGCTTCACAAATTGTACAACTGCATCTTGATGGTTAGAGCACAAAGTATTGCTGCATTCTACAAGAATGATATTGATTTAAAATGTTTTATTTTCAAAAACTACCTGTTTCTTAGAAGATAGACCAATGTCATCTTTGATTTGCTTGCATGTGAAGTCATGTGAAGATATTAAAAAACTATCCAGGGTAACTGTCATAATTCTATACTATTATCTATATTTTATAAGGAAAATTAAGTGGGTTGTTATAATTTTAATATAAATGTACACTTAAGAGTAGCTAGATTTTGCAAAGCCTAAGGCTACATTCTAAACTATTGAAAAGTCACCAACTCAGAGACATATTATAGGGGTAAATAAAAATGTTGTTCAATCATTCTATAACTCATTCATCCATCTTGGCTGAAAACAGGAGGATCACTACGAATCTGATGTGTATAGTGAGACCCTGTAGACCCTGTACTAAACACATTAAAAAAAAATAAACGTCCATCTTCTAAAGTATGTTTTTTTGGTTTTTTTTTTATACTAAAGCATGATGAAGCTCTAGGGAATTATGGAAAGCAGCCATAGAATTCATTAATAGAACTCAGAACAACACTAGTGAACCCCAGTCACTAGAGTGATGTCAACAATGATTAATGACAAAAAAAAAACATTATCAATCTTGCACACAATGATTATTTATGACAAAGACACTCTTCAGTCTTGATTTTTATTGCACTATATGTAGCGCACATTGCCTAATTAGAAAGGCAATGAAATTATTAACTTTACTTTGAAGCGCTTCACATTGAGTTGAAGGACCTTCTACACATCACAGGATTCAGAGCCTCTGGGAAGATCACCCACTTCCTGCTTCCTCCCAGACCAAACTATCATCCTAATAAAGAAAGAACCCAAAAGTCAGATAGTAGAATGTCATGGGGTAGTGCTTTCATTTATTTATTTATTTATTTATTTATTTAGTATTTTCCTGTGTTTAGTAAAAGGTCTACAGTGTGTACAGGGTCTCACTACGTAGATCTGACTCATAGTGATTCTCCTATTTTTCAGCCTCCCAAGAGCTGGGATTACAGGTGCGCATGACTATCTAGTCTCCATCGTCATCTCAGCGTGCTCCAGGGGCGGGGCCAGCATGGTAGCCTTAGTCAGGGTCGAATTCCAGCCGCTGCGCTCCTCCTAAGCAGGTGCGTTAGTCCACTGAGCTATCAGGCCTGCCCTTTGCGGCAATGCTTTTATATGTAAAGAGAATTGAATGGTTTTAAGAAATCACTATCGTTTATATTTAAAATAAGTTTTAACTATAAACTTAAATTGTTCATTGTAAAATGTAATTTGACTCTTTTGTTGTTTACTTATTTTTTGTTAGTGCATGTTAATATTGCACAATGAGGGGCTCCTTTCAACAATTTGCATTATGCATTTAACACATCATAATGTGAGAATGGTTTGTATTCTCTTCCTTTCATTCGTTTTATGATGTCATCAGACATAATCTGAAATGTCATTTGGAAAATTAGAACATACTGGGCTGGGGAGATAGCCTGGAAGGTGAGAGGCCTGAATTCGATCCCTGGTTCTGCATGTAGCACCAGCGTGGAACTGGGCCTGCTGGCTATATCTGTAATTCCAGTGCTGGGGAGGCTCAGACAGGAGGATCACTATGAGTCTGAACTAAGTAGTGGAACACTGCATCCAATAAACAAGCAAGCAAATAAATAAATAGAAAAAATATTTTTTTAAAAAAGAAAATTATAATATACTTTGAAACAAAATTTTTCAAAGAAGTGCTGATAAGGAATGTTAGATTTAAAAATAAATCATTAGCTCCAGAATACTAATTTTCAATGGTTACTTTGCCTTAAAATTAACTGTAATCTCCACATGGTCTGAGATCTTCAAAATCCTGGATGTCTGCTTTTTAAATATATGAAAGCGATATTACCTGATCCTTACATATGTAATGCATTTTCAACACTCTCCCTCAATTTCTTGAAATATGTTAATTTAGTTGTACTTTGCATTACTTTTCTCCTACATTGAAAGTCTTTGATATAAATATAATTATGTATAATTATCCAAGCTCCAGTGGATTTTTAGGTTGACCTTAGTACCAATATATTGTTATTACTAGGGAATACTTCTTCATTGGGCTTCTGTGCTTACTCCCCTGGTATACGCATTTGAATGTTAGGTTACTGAAATAAAATATGCAATGATTAAAAACCAAAATAATGAAAACTGCATTTCAAAGTGGCTATGACAATTTAGCTATCTACAGCAGCTGAGCGCAATACTCTAACTGTTCAACAAATCTTAAAAACATCAGCCTTCTTTCCTTTTGAAATCATAGTTGTTATAACATTGTACTTCTCTATACTCATTCTTAGGATGATTTACCAAAATACAACATGTTTTAAGTGCACCTAGAAAAGTTTGGTTTTGAAATGTGAGTTGAGTAGTGTTTGTTTTGTTTCTTTATGCATTCTGTATTATCTCTATAGTTTGAAATAATTAAGAACTGGCAATAAGATGTTTCAGTTGTCATGTTTATTTGGATTTTGAATATACATTGCAAAATGAAGCATATTCACTATTAACACAAACTCATCTTTCATAATATGTATAAATTTGTGTGTGAGAACCAATTAAGATATAACCCTTTAACAATACTCAAAACATCTGCTTATTGATCCATGGTATCATTGCTGCTAATATAGGAGTAAGACTGAAATCAAGGAGGGAGGGAGACTGAAATAAAACATATATCATTTCATAATAAAAATCTTAATCATGCCAACCACATTTTCTGAACTTACATAAAATTATAAGTATGTAACAGAAGTTTATCAAAAGTTCCACAAATATTTAGACACCAAACAACATACTTGAATGCTTTATGGTTTAATGGAGATACACTGTTTTTAGGAGGGCACAATTTCAAAAGCATCTGCTATTTTGCACACTTGTGCTTCACTTCATTGAACTGAATTTTTTTTTTCTTTGTTACATGAACGAATTTGATTACACTGGACTCTAGTTTTCTTTTGCATTGTCTGACTTCTGTCATACCCTTAGATTATTAATTAACATTTAGTGAAACTTGGAAAAAACTTGGTAATATTATTTTCCAAATACATTCCAGTCCCTTTTTCTATTCCCTGGCCAGTTACACACAGTGTTAGAAAGTTTATTAATTGACTATTAATAGGCAATGAATCTCTACTGTAGTGAAGTTTTTTTTTAATTTTATTTTCTCTCAAACCCATCATTTATTTGTTTCTGTTCTTCCATCTTTATTTCAACATTTGTTACTATATTGCCTAGAATGCATATTTTATCCAGCAAAATGTTTCACTTAACATATTTTAGTTTTGGTAGATAGATTTCCATTTGTTTCTGTTTTAAAGATTTTATTTTTGTCCTTTACATGTTGCTGGACTTCTATCCAATGTCCTTGGTTGTTGTTATGATTTCTTTACTTGAGGTCCTAGTACCATAAGTCTACAACCTCTGTCAACTTAGCATTCAATTATCTGAAGTATACCAAGTCTTAGGTCACATGTTTTTACTTCCTTGAAAATGCAGCATTTGTTATTGTGTAAGCACACTGATAGTGCTACACATGGCAAATTGTGTTACTCATAGTCTTGTTTTCACTTTAAAACTGGGTAGACTTTCTTCGATAAAGTAGTTACGATGGCTCTCAAAGGTTTTATTGTCATCTTCTCAACAGCTCAGTCTTTTGATAAACAGAGAACCCCCAATACCAGATGCATTCCCCAGGATGCTGTACTGTGCATGTTCGGAGTTTCCTACCTGCTTCCTTTATATGAACTTTAGAAATTTCTTAGCTAACAATTTAGCAGATAGCTTGAGATATGGCCATAAACATGAAGGTCTAGGCTTGTACAAAAACTTAAAGACAATTGTGCTGCAACTTTCAGGGGATTGCTTCCATATGTATTTTTTTTTAATCAAATGAATCTTAAAACTTGCAAATTCTTTTGTCACCATAATCTCAGACTGCTTTTTCAAATGACCCTTGCTGTAAAGATTTGGTTGTTTTCACTCATTCTGATGAAGTTACAAAATTGTTTCCATGTATAATTCCAAATTTACCACCTTGGTTCATTTCTTGCCTTAATCATGGTCTTTTGCTATTCTTAGCTACTGTTGGAAACTATTGTTGCCTTTCCTTTAGTACTTTAGTTGTTTGCCTGATATTATGATGCTTTTTCAGCTATAATTGCCAGAGAAAGTCTGCCTACGTTAATTTTCAATTATACCTTCAACTAATTCATTGAAGATCACTATTAATATATAGTGGGATTGGTGATTTTTAGCATTCAACAGACAGAAAAATTCTAAACTGAAGGCCTAAATATTAGTAGAACACTAATGTACAGAAAATTTATTCATGGACACAGAGGCTAAAAATTTCGTTTTTAACATTTAAGTGGTTGGTTTTCATGATTTGTATATTTTAAGTTATGTTTGCAACTTTATGAAATAAATGCAAGTTCATTTAGGCAAAAAGATTAATACTTTAGGGTGGAACTGTTTTCCATCTTAGATTTATCCACAGAGCACAAGACAAAAGAATTTATTGAATTTAAACTATAATTTGGTCAGCCATTCTGCTGATATACTGTTTTTTCTAGTTTCTTTATACCTTTCTTGCAAGTGTGTAACTGGTAGACAGTCTGTCATTGACTGTACATAGTGCAGGTCGCTTTTGTGATTGCCAACACATGTTCTTATATTGTGGATGAGTCATATATCAGACTTATTAATTACAAACATTTCCTAGTAGCAAGCAAAGTAGAACTTACAGATACTTTCAAATCACGTTATTTTTTTTTTTATGTATTTGGTACAGTTTCTCACTACACAGCTCAGACTCATAGTCATCCTCCTGTTTTCAGCCTCCCTAGCTCTGCGATTATAGGCGTGCACCACCGCTCCTGGACTCAGAGGCTGGGTCAGTGTGCCCAGATGCAGGGTCTCCTTGTCCTGTGGTTCTGGGGATCAAATCCTAGTTCCTGCTCTTGCCTAAATAGGCACCGAGTCTACTGAGCTATCTCCTCGGCCCTTCAAATAGTGTTTTTAAGATATCAGTATTATGAGGGCTAATTTGGTTTTTAAAAACACCTTTACAAAAATTAGATAGATTGATAGAGATATAGACATAATTAGAACTGCCAGTTTTCAGAAGGAGCATACTCATTTCCTATTTTTAAATCTCTATAGTTTGTTCTTACACATACACAAGTGTGAAACCAACAGATTTTCAAGAAGGAACATAACAGGCAATATAATTTGACTATTTTCGAACATAAAAGTTATATTGAAACAAATTTTAAAAATAATTAATCAAATAATACTGAATTTTTCTTTTTTTCTTTTTATTTATTTATTTATTTGTTCTGTCAGAGGTGAATATTCTATTGGCATCTAAATACTATAAGTGTTTGAATTCAACTAAACATCTAATACTGTCTAGCAGTCTATAATATTAGTGGGTTATCCTCAGAAGTTATTGACATGAACCTTTTACAGCTCATCGTATTACTATGGATTTACTTTATATACCTCATTTTTGTACTTGTCTCCCGGATGGTTAAGACCAAGATATAGCAAGACCTGTATACCCAGAATTGTAACTTTTGTATCTGATAAGGTCAGCCAAGTACTCTCAGGATTTATCCT
>NDGM011141157.1:0-12986 GCA_002564305.1 Octomys mimax | reverse complement strand
TTTTATACTTTTCTGCTGGATGGTTAAGACCAAGATAAAGCAAGACCTATGCAACAAGAGTTTGCCTTCTCTATAGACTGAAAGTGAGACTGGTTTCTGTTTGCATGTCCCTGTCCTTAAGTATAGGGCTTTGGTGAGATTATTGCCCAAGCACCTCCTAATATTAGGGAGAACATGTGGTTATGGTACATATGGTTTCCTATTTACAGTAGTACAATTAGTATTAGCAATACTAATAAAAGGTAGTGAAATTTAGAAATTGACAATCTTTTGTAACTAACAGGTTTGTACTTTAGACTATGGAAGCAAATATTACAGCTGTATAACAAATTAGATCTTAAATTGGGAATTTGTATCTAAGTCAGTTCCCCTGAGTTCTGTCTGGGAACCTCCCCTTCATGTACCTGGAGCCTTCCAGGCACACTAGCTCACCCCAGTTACCTGTTGCTACCTCTGAGGCATGAGGGTGCTCCCTCATATCTGGGCCTAGGTCGGGGCCACACTGGGCCTAGCAGTATGCCTCAGTTCAACAGGTCTGGATCTACCAAACTTGAACTCAACCGGTTGGACATGGCTTGATTCTGGCTGCTGTGCTTGACTCCTTCCTACTGTACCCCTTCAAAGTGGACCCAATGGACCCTGCTGGCTTCACAGCTCCTTTCAGAGATGGCCCACTGAACTGGAATCTATTTTCTTCTATCTCTACCTAACTTAAAATGTATATACTATTGAATAAAACCAAATATGCCCAAGGTTTTCATTTATAATACTATAAGATAGCCTAGGATTATTCTTTTGTGGTACCAATCTCATCCTTTTTGCCCTCTAAATGTCTAATTGTATACTTAAATTTCACATTAGGATGTTAGCATGACATGCTAGATGTAGTACTGCTAATAATTCCTTAATGATCTTAGCAAATTAGACTCTTTCTTCCAGCAAAACTTTAATTTCAATAAACTATTCAAAGCATTAGTTTATAATAATAACATCAACTTCTTTGCAAGAAAGAGGGGGTTTCTTTAATGACTTTGCTTTAATGGGCCTTAGTATTCACACCTACAGATTTTGGTCAACTTTATGCTATAACAAAATATCAAGGCCGAGTACTTTATCAACAAAAGAGATTTATTTATCTCATCTTTCTGGGGCTTAAGGGCATGGCATTGGCATGGGCTTTTTATTGAGTCTCTCATGGCAGATGACATCCAAATAGAAGCCTGTGTGAAAGGGAAAAATGTATACAAGATAAGAAACCAAAGGAATTGAGAAGTCAGGCTCAATACTATAGCAAATATTCTCATGAGAATTAACTTCAGGTCTCCCAAATAATATTGTAATCCTTTTGAGGGCAGTGTCTCCAGGAACCTAAAAATCTCTTACTGTGATACACCTCTTCAAGTTTCTAGCACATTTCAACATTCCCACCCTGGAGACCTAACTTGTAACACCAGAGCCCATGGGGGCCAAACCACATCTAAACCATGATATAAGGCATTTATTTTAGGTGATTCTCAAAGGGCTTTTCAACTTTGAGAATGAGTTATGTTCATGAACACTGCACTAACTGAAGATAGAAATCTACCTATTTCTCTTATACTGCAGCAGGGATCAATACTGCATTTTACAGGTCCTGTATAACTAATAGTAGTTGTTCATAACATAGGTATTCATAACACCCTTGAACTAAGAATATTTTCACATTTTCAAACAGGTGTTAAACAATAGCAACTGGAAAAAATTTTTCTGGTTAATAACACTATTTTTGATGTTTCTTTTATTTTGAAGAATAAAAACAAGAGCAAGAAAAACAAAAGCAAAGACAGAAACAGGGTAACATATAGCAATGCATATGTTACATATTTTCAAAACAAGAATAGCTGGTTAATAGTGGCATATATTATCTATTTTAATTGTCAGATCTGTTGCTCAGATTAACAGATATAGTTATGCAAGATGGGACATATGATTGAATATTTTCCACATGCTTTCAAGAAATCTTAAATTTTTGTTCTCTTTCATTTTCTTCTGTTACCTTTTAAAAATTTACTTTAAAAAGAATATAGTACTACTTGACATGACATTAGAAATGGTATACATTTAGAAGACCAAAATGACAGAATTCAGAGATCATTGGTCCCAAAGCATAAAATAGTTCCTACTTAGCCCTTCATAAAAATCTTGTTGACTCATGCTTTAGGGTTATCATTCATATCTTTTGCTATTATGAATACACTTCCGAGAGTATCATCAGTAAGGACTACTATGTGTGACATGTTTTCTTTTTTCCTGGCAAAAATTTAAAACACATTTTCTAGTCTCCTTTCTAGTCTGGGCTTGCAGAATGGGATGCACACAACTTCTTCTCAACATCTGCCAACCCACCCCAGTTTCAAGATCCATCACACCGTTTCTTTATTACAGAAAATCCAATAGAAAAGAGCAACAGTTTAGGAGATGCTGGAGCTGTACCATAAATGGAACCTGAGTTACTTACTGAATGTTCAGATAATGGACTTCACACTGACAAAGCATCATAGTGAACTTCATCTGATTAAAATAATAAACTGGTTAGTACTGTGCAATGTTGGGATTCATTACTATAGCTACTAGTGCAGCTTCTAATTAATGACCCCAATAAGTTTGTTTTTTCTCTACTTTGAAGTGAGAAATAAAAGCATGACTACTGGTAAAAACAAAAGTGAAACATCTTAGGGTTAGGCTACCATCAATGTAGAAAGATTTTGAGAGATCAGAGACCTCTGTCCATTTGCTGGTTACTTTGGGACCATTTTTATAAAAGATTATTTTCATTAATGGTGATTTCCAAACAAAGGCAGTGCTGGTGTTTGTTAAAATATAAAAATTATTTTCATTGAGTCTCCCTTTCTCCTGGTGCTAATCAGAAGTGTATAGTTTCGAGTGTCTTGAGTGCATTTCAACTAACCAGTCACAAAGTTTAGTTCTGAAGATGAAAACACTCTCTGGATATTCATTTCAACTTGGAAAGTTACAATAATCTGAATCAATGCTTAACACGAATTGCTTCCATGTCAATACAGGAGGGAGATCACCATTAAGGAAGAAATGCCTTGCAAAGGAAGAGCTGAGAAGATGACTGACGCTAGTCATTCCTCTATACCATTTATTAGCAGGATGAATTTTTATGACCTCATTCTCTCTGTCCTCCTGTTTCATCATTTGTAAATAGGAGAAAATAATAATAATGACGATATCAATTACATAGAATTATACTTAAGCTTAAGTGAATTATCTTTAACATAAAACACTGTTATCACATTCTAATTATTCATTTATTGCCATGATTTACACAAGTGTTCCCCAAAGACCCATGTGTTAAAGGCCTGGTCCCTAGCCCAAGACATTATTAGGGAGAGCTAGTCATTAAGAGGTGAGACCTAATAGGAGAGCAACCAGTCTTTGGATGCAT
This sequence comes from Octomys mimax, assembly GCA_002564305.1. Lineage (NCBI taxonomy): Eukaryota > Metazoa > Chordata > Mammalia > Rodentia > Octodontidae > Octomys > Octomys mimax. The sequence continues at coordinate 9,535 of NDGM011141157.1, read as the reverse complement.
GGTTTAAAACAGAATTAGGGAAGCTTTGTCTCTTCTATTTTCTCTTTCATTTGTGGTCACGATGTACCTGGGCTTCCTCCACCAAATATTCCTGCTATGATGCACTACCTTGCCATAGGTCCAGAACTGTAGGAGCAACTAAGCTTGGATCAGACCTCTAAAACCAGGAGTCGTAAGAAACCTTTCCCTTTTAAATTAATTTCACACATTTTGCTATGGTAATAGAAAACTAACAAATGAAAAAAGAATATTAACAAATGTATGCTTTTTTAAAAAAATGTATTTGGTTGTTGCAGGGTCGCACTATGCAGCGTGGACTCATAGTGATGCTCCTGCTTTCAGTCTCCCCAGCACAGGGATAACAGGTATGCACCACTATGCCCAGACTCTGGCCAGCTCACCCCACCCTGCGGTTGGGGCTGGTGCAACATAGGGTACTAGGGATTGCACCATGGTCCCTGAGTGTGCCTAAGTTTGACCAAGCAGGTGTGTTAGTCCACTGAACTATCTTGCCACCCCCCCAAATGTATTCTTGTTATTACATACATAAAATTAAAAGAATGAATCCAATATATAAGGTTTAATGTTTGAAAAACTCCATGTTCTTTCAGAAAGGCATTTTTATGAACAAATTCCTAGTATATGTATTTTTGATTAAGTTATCCAATTATTTCACTGAATGAAACTATGAGATCAGGTTTAAATTACAGATATAGGTACAACAAGTGGATTGGATGTAGATGGTAATCTACACAGAAATAGTATCAGGAGAAAACTATTGATGGGGACAAGTTTGGAGCATGGTTTGTTACACTTTTTGTGGCCATCATCTTTATCTAATTTTATTTTATTTATTTAGTATTATAAAAGATTTGGAAACCAAATGCAAATTTTTGTCTTCTGTACAGGAAAGAAGCTATACTTTCTAGCAAAATAGTGTAAACTCTAGGTTGTGTAACACTTCTTTTTACTTGGATTTGCAGGAAAAGAAGCAAGAAGGAAATCCATAACCAAAAGTAAAATTAGTCAACTTTGGAGAAAATCTTTAAGTTGCTACTGGATTGTTTTTTAAAATTGCTTACAAGTAAATAGCATTCCCAGTCTAGATTACCCAAAGAATTGAAATCTTCATGCATTGCTTTTACAGTCAGTGTATATAGGTTTCCTTTGTTAAACTTTATACTTTAGTTGCTCAGAGAAAAGCAGAAAGGAACTAGCTCTGCTCTTGTGAAGTATATTTTTTGAAAAGCTTATTTTATTTTCTTCAAGGAGAAGACACTTTTGTCAGAGAGCTTGTAGTCATCTTGTTTGCAGTCTCTTAAATAAATGATCATTTATCACAAAGAAAAATACATCCAACTACCATATGCAATATGAACACATTAGTTCCTGCTATTAATTTGGAATTCTTAGTCCACTCCATATGTTTTATAGTCTAACATAGTGAAATGAAAGGAATTTTATATGTTTTAGTTTTGTCCCTCTGCTGGCAGTGGAAGTAAATCCCAAAGTATTTCAGCAGGTGCTATTAATATGCAAATAACAGAGAATACACTATTTCTAATAGACCTCCCAACTGCATGGGAGGCAACGCTGCTGGAGCAAATTAGCTTTCTGTCATTTGCATGCTTTTCACAACCTCCTGGGATTATATTTGAGATCAGAGACAATAAAAGCATATGCAGTTAGCTTAAAATGTAACTAATTTTAGACTTTGAAACAATTTTAACCTAACTTCTTTGTGGTGTTAAACAGCTATTTGCCAAGGAAATTTTATAACTGTGTATAATTTTTATGGCACTGATTTGCTATGAATGACTCCATCTCTCCAACAAATGTGTGAACAGATCAGGGGTATAGGTTTCCCAGCAGGCTGAGAAGACAGAAGAGCAAGAGGTTCATCAGGGGTCTGGCACTGTGCAGTACTAGGGTGGTTCCAAAAGATTCTATGGAATCAGGAGAAAACATGAAATTGGCCAAACTGAATGGTCAGCACATTGGCCAGGCATGCCAGCTAGAAAGATAAAGATTTTTATTTAGTTCACTATGTGATCTTCATGATGTATATTTATTTAGCTATATCATAGATAAAACAATATCCAAATGAAATGATAATAGTAAATTAACAGATTTTAACTATTGTAACTTATACATTACAAGTATAGGCAACTCTCTTTATATGTGGGTGTTGGCCCTGCAGATTTAACCAAACACAGATCAAAAATATACAAGGAAAAATTATATCTGTACTTAACATGTGCAGACCTTGTTTTGGTCAGTACTCTCTAAATAATGTAGTACAACATTTGCATAACTTTTACATTTTATAGGCATTATATCACTCTAGAGATGACTTAAGAAGTAGAGGAGAATGTGCACAGGTTGCATGGCAATACTGTGCCACCTTACAGAAGATGCTGGAGTATTCATGCATTTTGCTATCCATGTGGGGTGATAGATAGTCATAGAACTAATGCCCTGTAGATGTTAAGAGTTGGTACATTTTTGGTAACTCCTATTGCATGTTATAGAAATTAGAAAATTCCTTTAAAAATATCCAGCTAGGATCTGGGTATGGTAGCATGTGCTTATAATCCCAGTACTTTGTGAGGATGAGGTAATAAGATCACAGGGAAAAGCCTAACTTGGGTAATTCAGCACTTCAGAGAGAGAGAGAAAGAGAGAGAGATCATGTTTGAAACAAAAATAATGAAAACATAATAGTCTGGAAACAACCAAAGTCATTGATAATTTTACAATTATCATGACTACAATCTTTGTCATGACTATAACCTTTCATTGTTCTAATAGTGACAGAAAGAAAATTATAATAAATAATGCTTATTTTATTAAGAGAATAAATTACTTCCCTATCCTCCTGGCCTGGATAAACCTGGCTTTTTATAATACTTAAATATTTTTGAGCTTTTAAAAATCTGTATATGAAAATTAAATTGAAGGTATGAAATAATTAAATGTTTAAAGCTTAAATGTCACCTTCAAATATATAAATTTGATGTGAAACTCAAATTATCTAAAAACAATGATTTGGTATTTCCTTTTGTTTTTATAAAAATGCTACATCATAGCTTAAAATATAGGAGAAAATGTCATAGATGAAATCTATATTAGGAAGTTTACTGTCTAAATATGTTGTTTATTCGTAAGTTCAGAAACAAATAACTTCCTACAGGGAGAATATAACTTTGCTATTCCATAATCACCATGCCAGTATTTCTGGTTATGTTACAGATTAATTCCATTCAAGCAATCTGTACTAATTAACTTTTCTTAGATTTATGAACAAACTTGCAATAAATAATTTGAAGCAACTGTCTTTTGATGCAACTTGGATATACAAAGTAAAAAAATTTAAATGTGGTAAAAGCCCTTAAATCAATAATTCCATATATAGAGAGACACAATAATATTTTTATTTATCTATGAATTCAAGCCATGAAGATGTTATTTTTATACTCAGTGATCACACTACAAAAAACTGTTTCTCTATATAAATGCAAAGAGGAATTCATTGTGGAATTTATAAATAAAGTAGTGCATTATGGGAAGAAATTCTTTCTATTGCTACTTTTTGATCCTGGGGATTGAACTACTCACTTTGCTAACACTAAGCACACACCCTGCCACTGGGCCACAGCCACAGCCTCATAGCAGTTGAATATTGTTATGACTTGGAACAAGAATGACTCCCAGGGCTGACAAGATAACTCAGCAGACTGTGTGCTTGGGTAGGCAAGCATAGGGACCTGGGTTGAATCTCTGGCACCACATGCTGTACCGGCCCCGGCCTCACCCCCAGGCTCACTGAGCTGGTAACCAAGGCTGAGCATGGTGGCACATGCCTGTAATCCCAGCACTGGGGAGGCTGAAAACAGGAGAATCACTACGAGTCCAAGCTGCGTAGTGAGACCTTATTACCAAACACATTTAAAAGAATAAAATGAAATAAAATAAAGAATGACTCCCAAGACTCAATACTCTCCAAGCTGAGGCTTTACAAAGGTCATGAGAGTGCTCTACTCAAAGGTGGACTCCACCAGCCAGTTCAGGACCAAGCATGCTATCGGGGGCTAGGGCCTGCTTGAAGGTAGGTCCCTGAGGATGTGGTCTGGAGGGGAACAGCATCCGCCTCAACTCCTCCTCTTCCTCCCATCATATCCTTCATGGCTTGAAGCCGGCTGCCTCTGGGCTAAAAGTGTGAGCCAAAGTAAACCCCACCTCCTGCATGTGGTGGATGTTCAGTACGGTGTGCCACAGCTAAGAATGGGACTGAGACAGGGATTAAACAATGAGAATGATAATTTTGTGGCAAATTTGAGAGCTTTAATACTAAGTATATAAGTTGTATAATTTAGTAAATTCACTTTACATAATCATAAATTTATGCAATTAGCCTAAAATACAGCTCAACTTGAATTTGTTACAACTCTTCAGCAACTTTCCTCCATAATGTCTTTGAATCTCTCTTCAGCCCATCTTTTCTTTTCCTTCTCTGACTGTTACTGAGTACATAGTTCTTTTTTAACCTCTCTGTTGACAGTTCCCAAGGCACTGCCTTCGCTGCTCACTTTTTCAGCTTTCTCTTACACGGTAGATCTGAATGAGTCCACCTATGAGTCCTTCAAAGTCCACCCATAGGTGCGTCAGGAAAACTTCAACGATAATGCTGCACCTATTTATTTTTCTAGGTAATCTGAGAAATATCCTGGAGGTAGAAATGCTCAATCCATTTTGTACTTGCAACGCAATACGTCGTAAGCTGTAAAATCATATTAGAAGCTTCTCTCTTCCTTGGAGTAAACTGCTTCCTGAGAGCAAGCTCTACTATGTTCTGAGAACAATTTCTTAAAGATAGGAGAAACTCAAGAAATGGTTAATCAATATAACTGCCTACAATCTCTATATTCATCAATTGCTTTTGTCACCTACTCTGTCAGATACAAAGCTTTTGTATCTTTTTTTTTTTTTTTTTATCTCCAGCTCCCTCCCTTTTAAAAAACAGGTGTGGTTTATTTTTTCCACATTAAGTGATTAACTATGGAAATTCAGACCACACTCCAGACTCAACAGGGTTTGCACTGCCTTGTGACCTTCAGCACATCATTGACCTCTACTTGTAAAATATTAAAGGCTCAATCTATCAGCCCTTTGAGTTACTGCGAGGATTATCTGATGCAATACACTCTGTTCAAACATGTTCTGAAAGCAGGGTTTTTATAAACAGAGCCTGGGAGTTTTCACTGTTGCCTCTGGGCTAGTGTTGCTTTGAATTTTCAATCAGTGGTGTTCTGAGGGCCCAGCTGCCTCTCCACTGGACAGCGTCTGAATGTCTTCACCTTTAGTTATTGTGCTAGCACCTTTACAAAAAAGACTTTATGGCCCCTGCGTTTCTCATGATCTTCTTACTGGCTGACTTCAAGTCAAGGAGAACTTTTTTGGCAGTTGATGTGAGACATTCTGGTAAGACATGTTCAGGGCCTCAAGTCACAGACCACTATTTATTTTTCTTGAGAAAGAGCAGAGCAGGGAGGCTTGGCTGCAGTGCCTCTGTCTGAGTAGCCTACAAGGACAGAGCTCTGCATCCAGAACTAGAAAGAACATTGGTTCTAATATTTTAACCAAAGGATACATAAAGATTATTATTTTTTTAATTAAAGCAAGCAAACTTTGCTCTTCTAGGTAGAGTGCATAAATGTAAGCCAAAAGAGAGATTTTATTCCAGTTTTTTTTTACACTAGGACTTTTCCCCACACACACACAATGCTGGGGATTAAACCCAGGGCCTTGTGCATGCAGGACAAGAACTCTACCACTGAGCCCCATCCCCAGCCTAATGTGTTCCATTTTATTAGTAAAAATCGTCTGACACTTGACTCAGCTTACATGAGCAGAACAGCTTCGCCTGTCCCTGGCACCCACCACGTGGGATGGTTAGATCCCTGCCTCGCCTCCTCCTAACACCATGGCGTCTGTATTTCTAAGGACACTTTCAGATATGAAAGAGCTAAATAAAGTTCTGTTAACAAGTTTCTCATATTTGTGTTTCCATTTGCCTTCATGGAGTAAATTTGTTGTCTCAGTAACAGCAAAAAAACACTCTCCTTTATGACAAAAGATAAATCTGCATTAACTTCTGTAGTCCTTGCCCATATGGATATCAATCCTTCCTCTTGTCATAGAGAAAAGAATTACAATTTGCATGTACTCACAATTGGATATGTGCTCACTCCTATGGTAGGGACATTGTGTTGTCTCTTTTAATCTTTACAACTACTCTTTAAATTATTAATTATGCTTATTTGAAAGATGAGAAAATTGTGTCTCTGCAAAGCCAGAAACAAAACCAACTGACGGTTACAGCCAAGGTTTGTATTCTGGGAAGGCAGGGTGCATTCCATTCTTTCCATCTGGCAACTAAAGAGAATAAATAAATGCACATAAATATAATGGCACACACATATGTACACCCACAAGGATGCCTCCTATGGAAACTTTGCAACACTAACATAATCTTAAATGTCAGACAAAAGCTAATCAGTCATTTCAGTAAAAAGCAGAATAATAAAATATTATCAAAAAGATTATAAATGGTTGTTTTAGAATATCATAGGCATAGGTTCATATACAGAAATACTTCCAGGCCTCACAAATATAGAAAACCTGGCAGTCTGGAGAGTTCTTTCCACCAAATAGCCCCTTCATTTATTTTTATATTTCAATCTTTTACTTATTTATTTGGTATAGGGTCTCCAAACACCCTTAGACGCGTAGTGATCCTCCTGTCTTAGCCTCCCCAGCACTGGGTTTACAGGCATGTGCCATCATGCCTGGTTTCTGTGGCCCGCACAGTGTGCCTGGCATCCTGGAGCTGGCACGGCATGCAGTACTAGAGATAAAACCTGGGTCCTTGTGATGGACAGACAGGTGCTTAGACCACTGAGCTATCTCCCCAGCCCTAGTCCCCTAATTTAATGTCTCTCTTTCAATCTAATGCTGGCCCAACATACTGGGACCTTGATGAAACATACTGAAAGACATTCCTTGGACATCAGTGTTTAAGCTGAAAGAGCACTGAAAAGACACCTGAACGGAAGAGGCAACAGGAGCAGTTACTGTCTGCCAAAGAAGATGAAGACCTTGATCACGTGTGTGCATACCCTGGTTTGGATCAGAACTGGTGTCCTCCTGCCCCGAAGCCCACCTACTGATGGACTGGCTCTGGGTACTTTGTTTTCCACTACTAGGTTTATCTCCATATCCACAGCAAAGCAAAGCCTGTAGATGGCTGACTGCACATCTTCATGGGCTTCAGGATGAAAGGAATAGATAGTCTCTTTATTCTTCTCATCCTCTTCTTTTTATCATTTGTATAATTTTATCAGTTAGGTTCCTTTTTTTGTATATAACACAATTTAAAGAGAGAAGCATTACCAAAATCTTAAAGGAGGAGAGGTTTAACTGGTTACCATTTACTGTCTATGCTCAGCTAGCTTTAAGGCAGAAGCATCATGAGAGAAGGATGTAGTGGAACAAAACTTCTCACTGGGTGGTCAGAAAACAGGGCAGTGAAACAGTGGCTATCTAGCACCCAAATCATGCCTCAGAAGCCCACCCAAACACACACAAGAGCTAGCTTTACCAATATCCACCAAGTGTTCCTTAATTCATTGAGGTTCACATATCAGGACTAATGGTCAGTTCACATATGTAGCCTTCCTTCCTAGCTTTTTGGAATATTATTACTCTTCAGCAGACCATTGTTAAAATGTATGCTTTGTGAAAAAATGAAATTAAACAGTTGTCAGGAATTGCTTCAGAATGTAATTTGAATCAGTCTTTATTAATGAGCTCAAAATATTTGCCATCCAACTGAAGTCTTGCAATTATTTATTTTTTCCTGTAATTATTTAAATGAGTAAGTGAATCCATTTTTATACCTTCTTTCACTGTCCATTTAAATCAGAAACTGAGTTTACTTAACTTACTAACTGGGGGGCAATAAGTACTATTTGATCAACTTAAGAACCAACAAAAACTGCAACGGCCCATAATAAATATATGTAAAATAATTTCTATACTGGTTGTCCTTCATAGTTGGAACTGACAATTCTGATAGACTTAGTAATCACATGCCAAATTGTAACTACAGAGCTAAAATTGTAGTGTATATTTGCATGGGGATTTTTTATGTATACAGCTTATCTCACTCTTCCAATTACTCAGGTAATTGTGTGCTATTATTATAATTTTCATTTTAATGTTAAGGAAACAAGATCCCAAATTTTGACTGACTCAAGTTCATCAACCCATTAAGTGTGATAATAGAGGGCTTGCCATACTATCTCTAGGCGTATCATGAATCAGCATGATTTTTGTTTTATAATATTTATCCAAAATTCTGTGTTCGCTATCATATTGGAAGAGGGTTCATTTATCTGAAATACAGAGCCCATTTTTGAAGAAAGAATTGTTATTTTGTTTATATCCATATGTATTAAAATTTTTTTTTTCTTCTAGGTATTTCTTGATTAAATAATTAAGTTACCTATTTTGGCTTTTCAATTAGCTATAGTTTGCAAATATAAGATAAGTGTTTACAGGAAGGAATCTGAAAGTAACATTCTCTAAAACATCAATTTTGTTTTATTTATTTATTTATCTACTTTGTACTGGGAATTGAACTTTGGACCTTACACATGCCAGGCAAGAGTTTATGCTGCTGAGCTATATCCTCAACCCCAAGATATCACTTTTAAATTGTTATTCATAAACTTAATCATGTTTAAATTAAAAATACACAACATAGGATGCACACATCAACAGAGTTTTCTTTTCTACTCAATATACTAAAAATAAGCAGTTTAATGATAGTTCTAGAGGTTGGGGAAAAAAACTGGAAAAATTTAACAATATAATTTTATACCTTGACCTTCCGTATTTAGTCTTGTCAATATTCACTGATATAAGAGCAAGTTCATGAAAACTACTAGATTATGTCATTTAGGGCAGAGAAGATAAAGGTTCTATTGATTTTATTTACTTAATATTATCTTATATTGGAAGTGTTTTTTGAATATTTCAAAATAATTAATATGTGGAAACATTTGACAGCGAAACTTAGTAAAATTGTGTAACGGGGTATCTGTCCAAAATGCAATAAAGTATTTGTAAAAGTTCACAAGGGCATAAAAATTTACAAAAGTTCATTAACTAATTGGGAAGACATCATGCTACATACGAAGCCCATTAGATGAATGAAACACCATGGTTAATATTTATACACAGGATGCTAAAACAAGCACCTTTTTGGCCCAACAGGACAGAAATAATTTTTCTTTCTGTCATTGCCTATTTTAAAAAGAAATATCTCACATCTTCCCTAAAATATTTTTTGCTGCAATTATATTTTAACATATATAAATTATTTTCCTTCTTGGTTCTACAATCAGAGGTATAGGATCTCAGGATAAATCCTGAGGGGATTTCACTGAACTTATCAGACCCAAAAGCTACA
>NDGM011141154.1:0-11305 GCA_002564305.1 Octomys mimax | reverse complement strand
TCTCTCTCTCTCTCTCTCTCTCTCTCTCTCTCTCTCTCTCTCTCTCTCCCTCTCTCTCTCTGCATAAAGAGTCCTGAGAGAATCAGTGAATTCCAAGAAAATTTTAGACTTTCAGACAATTTTCTTTTTGAACCTATTTGACAATTCTCCTGCCTCTTCTTTAAGGAAAACAGAGCTCAGCAGTGGCTATGGCAAGCCCCTCCGAAACTGTGGTAATCTAATAACATGCCCATGCGGGGGGAGACAGGCACCGACCGTGTGCTCCTTCCGACAGAGGCTCTCGGAGGAAAGAAAATCAATAAGATAGATCCTTCAGATGTACGGCTTATAGATGTGCATCAGTGTTCTTGGATGGCGAACAAAGTGTGTGTTACTTTATACGTGATTTTGTGGGCATGGGGCCACCAAAGGACAGGGCACCCACTTCAGGGTGAGGCGAACACTGTCACATTTCTCAACACAGCAGCAGGAGCAGCAGCAGCAGCAGGCTCCATCCCATTCCCCACACAAAGAAAAGAGAGTGGACACTGAACCTTCTTGTTTTTTCTCTTTAAGATATTGCTTATTGTTTTCATAGTAGCTTCAGATTCACAACCAAGCAGAGCCCAAGGCACAGAGATTTTCCATCTAGACCTCTGCTCTCCTACTGGGCAGCAGGATTCACTGTGACAACTTCATTGAGTTAGGAGCCTTCTAACTCGATGGAGGACGGGTGGTGGACGGGTGGAGCACCCTGTGGGTGTGCCTGAACAGGCCACTCTGACACGGCCTCGGGGCCCAATTCTGTCCTCGCCCCGGCCCCCCTGGCCTTGGTGCTGCTCCGCTTCCCAGCCTCCACATGCTCGCCCTCCCTGCTCCCCCAGGCCCTTCTTCCACTGTGATCTCTCCTTCCACCTTGGAGCCGGGAAACCATGGACTGAGCCCCCCAAGACTGTGAGCTAAGTTAAACCTCTCCTTTAAGTTGTGGCTACTGAGAGTTGAGTCACCGAGACAGAAAGCCACTCATACGCATGCGCAGCTCCTCTAGCCTCAGTATCCCGCACACCACCGTGGCGCATTTGCTAGAGCGAATGAACCTACGTTGGCACATCTGCATTTGGGTTCACTGTTGGTGTCGTAGACCTTGTGAGTCCGGACAGAAGTCTAATGACACGTTTCCACCACTATAACACTGGATGGAGCAGTTTTCCTGTCCTCTCACTCCTCTTGTTCGGCCTATTCATCCTTCCCTCTCCCTAATACCTGACAATCACTGCTCTTTTTTATTGTCTTTATTATTTTGCCATCTCCAAAATGGGAGACATTTGGAACGATAGACTTTGTAACCTTCTCAGCTCGGATTGCTTCACCGAGAAGTACATGGAGCTCCTCGGCTTTCACAGGTGGGAAGCCATAGACTTGGAAGGAAAAACGACGGCGCTCAGAGGAGAGGCAGGCAAATTAGCAGAAAGAAGGGCCCCGCCTGCGCAAGGCCTGAAAGATGTGGTGCCGGAGAAGTCAGAGTCCCTCTGTGAGGGACCAGAAGCCACGAGGAGCTCGGGGAAATCGCCACGGTGCAACGGTTTGTGTGTTCAACGTAGGGAATTATCTGGGCCAAGAATGATGCTAAGGATTTGGGGACATAGCTCAGCAGACTAAGCGCCTGCCTGGCAAGTGCAGGGACCAGGGTTCGATTCCCAGTACCACATGCCATGCAGGCCCCACACTGGATGTACTATGCCAGCCATCAAAACGAGTGGTGCATGACTGTAATCCCAGTGCTGGGGAGGCTGAGACAGGAGAACCACTGCGAGTCTGAGCTGCATAGAGAGACCCCGTACATAAATAAATAAATAAATAAATAGCTAAAATGAGGATAAGAACTATCAGCAGGGGTTAGTGTACTACAGCCCAGGTGGTATATCTGACCCACCATTTGCTTTTATAAATAAAGTTTTATTGGATTACTGTCACACTCATTGGTTTACATAATGGCCATGGGTACTTTTTAAGAGCTAAGAGTTGTGACAGTCACTGTATGTCCTATAAACTCGAAAATATTTGCTGCTTGTTGCCTTACACCTGATATTCAACAGCTCCTGAACCATGAGCAGTACCAGGGATCAAAATGCAAGAGCACCTGGGAGCCAGCAGCTCATCTGTATCAAGTTTTCATCTCTCTTTTTCTTCTTTTGTGTATTTGGTACAGGGCCTGCTACGCAGCTTGGACTCACAGTGATCCTCCTGTTTTAGGCCTCCCTAGTGCTGGGATTACAGGCACGTGCCACCGCATCCGGACTCAGTCGCCAGCTCAGCATACCCTGGAGGTGGGACTGGCATGGCATGCAGGACTGGGGATCAAACTCTGCTCCCTGCGCTTGCCAGAGCAGGCACTTAGTCTGCTGAGTACCTCGCCAATCCCTATCCCTTGTCATTCTTATTTGATCAGAAATTAAATCTTTAGATGTTTGAAAAAGTGTCATCCTTTCAGTATGTTTTGTGTCTGGTACTCAAGTGAATAGAAAACTAATTTGATTCTATCGTGCAACTGCTAGCATGGGAAAGACTCACTGGCCAGTTATAACACAACCATGAATGGAGATTTACTGTTTCTTTTGGAGACTTTTGCACTAAGACTGTTAGCTTCTCTGCTGAGCAGTGTAGCCAAGACATTGGCAGGAGCTGTGAAGTGTGTGTAGTTCAAATAGACCACACAGGCATTGACGCATGGCCCCTGGAGGAGCTCCTGGGTGCCAGGGCAGATATAACAGTGAGCGGGCATGGTTCTGCAAACACCCTGCTCCCCTTAGGGAAAACAGGATGGCAACAGAGCCCTACTGGTATGCTGATAGAGGGTGCTTTTAAAAGAGAATGTAGCTGGCAGAGGCTCAGCTGACTAGAGGCCGAATTTAGATTCTGTCCACTGACAGCTTGGGCAAGCTTGGCACCCAGATGTGGATTTCTTTGTTCATTAAAAAGGACACTCCCCAAGGCGGTATCATGGCCCCTGTGGGTCCCTGGCACTCCTGCCTTTGTCAGTCTCCTCCTCAGTTAAAAAGAAAATCGAAAGTTTTGTGTTCATTTATTTATTTGGTACAGGGTCTCACTACACAGTTCAGACTCATAGCGACCCTTCTGATTTGTAGAATGATGCCTTTAAATGTAGAACATAGTGTACTCCTATGTGGCTCCCAATTTGCATACGTTTTTCTTATAAAAGTAGGAATAGATGACAACCTAAAGGTGAAAATAAAAATTACTCTTTATCTGCCATGGTCCACAAAAATGGCCCCAATGCTAAAGTATATACCCTTAGGCTTCTTGTTTGGATAAAAATGACTTTGTTTTGCTTTTGATTCAATAGAAATATATTATGCACACTTTTTTGGTGTGTAAATATTTCCCCCATTTACTCAAAGGTGATGAAGATTTTCATCACAGTAATTATCCTTCTATACTGTTGTTCTTAATATTATAAAGTTCTGTCATGCAAATGTAGCCATGTTTACTTACATAATCCCCTCCCACTGGACACTTCTATTTAATGTGATAGCCAAAGCTGCAATGGATACTCTTGTGGTGACATCTTTATTCATAGCTCCAAAATGTCATTTTTTATTTTTGAAGTGAAATTCCTATCTGGTTACACCAGCAGAAGTCTTACCAAAAGACCTAACTATTATATGTGGAACAAAAGAGCCCAAGAAACAAGTACCCTGAGAGTGGCTGAGGCACACTTCAGCCTGTGCTGTCCCCTCGAAGCTCTAGGCTACCACAGGTAGGAGAAGATCGGACAAGTTAGGCCAGGCTCTTATTCTTTCCTCTCTGGAAGTTAAGATGTAGCCGCTGGGAAAATCAGCCAGCCCTCCACTAGCTGGCTAGCTGCTGGCCGTGACTATTAAGAGACACATCCACTCCTTCACAGAGAGTTAACTTGCAACCAGACTGCTGCTCCTGATTTTTACTGTAACCTGGAGGCTGGGTCCCGTGCCTGCTGCATATTAGCTTAGTAGTACCGTATGGGGTTCTCCCGCCAAAATCATTTCTCTGGGAAACTTGAAAACTAATACCCAGTGCCCACAGATGAGAAGGACCAATTTAGCTATGAGTACCACGTAGCTAGCACAGAGCCAGATACAGAGTGGGTGCAAAAATGCTAACTCCTGCTGTGCTGCAGGAGAATCCATTGTCAGGACTTCTCCACCTGTTTGGATATAAACAAGATCATGTGACAAAAGGCCTACTATTCTTTAGCCAAGAGAGAAGGCTAAAGACCAGATGATTACTTCCACTTGGCCTATCCTTTGCTATCCTTAAAAATCTTTTTGATTTGTCTCTGGGTTGGATGATGCACTTTGCTGAATGGAAAATGCATGGAAGGGTTTTAAGGCAAAGCTTGCTTTAAAAGCGAAGCTCAGTTAACCAGTAACATTAGCTACTATTTTTGTCCACTTACTAAATGCTAGGACAGTAATTTTTATTAGGATCCTGAAGAGTACATCTTGGTATGACCATTTATACCAAGAAAACCAAGATGGGGACTGTGGTGCAGACCTTACTGGTGGGCAACTTCTTACACCCAGCTGAATTGAACTAGCATGGTGCTGGGTGGGGGACGCCCACCTGAGAGTTGTTGTCAGCAGCATGAAGGCAGAAGAGGACAAGCTGTCAGAATGCTGCTGGGGAAGCTGTTTGAAGAAGCTGTTGGGCTATTCTGCTGGAGGGCTTTGTCACACTGGCTTTCCCAATGAATTTTGGTGGAGCTCTAGTCCTCATCTTGAGTATCGCCTCCTGGCTCTGGAGGGGAAGATGGTGCACTGTTCAGCTTCATGGAGAAGCATATCACATTGACTTTCCTGATGGGAACTCGGCTTTCCTCAGCACTGGAGAAGCTCGGGATCTCACTATTGCTGAGGACAGCTGTGGTTCTTTTGGGGGAGTTTTGGTGTTTACCTTGAGTGCTGCTTCCTGTCGCCAGTTCAGATCCCTCAGCTTGTTGGCACAGGTCTTTCATCTCGCTGGCATAGACTTTCTAGCTTCCACCACTGACCTTTGGGCCTTTCCAGCACAGATCCATGAAGCGGGTCTGATGAGACTTTGTTGTGGGCTCTAGGCCTCCAGTTGGCCTTGTAGGAGGCATTGCTGTGAGCTCTAGGCTTCCATCTAGACTCATGCAGGATATTAGGATCCAGGCCCTCAGCCGGATTCCTTAGTGTTTAGGGTGTGGACATATTTCCTGTACTTCTCTATGATTCTTGGGTGATTCTTTATAACATATTATTATAAAACATGTTCTGAATTATATTGTTCCCCTTGCAAAAACCCCAAACCGTGACAGGGACTGGGGAACATCAAATAATGTTTCTTCAGATTAGAATCCAAGGCAGTCCTTTCATTAGAAATACTCACAGAGCTTTGGTGTGAAACTGAGTACTGGGTCGAGTGCCCTTCCTTCCTTACACACCTGCCTGGGCACTTCTAGATATTTTTGGTATTTCTTGTCTTTCAGGCCTGTGATGTCCAGTACTGGTGCAGTAGCCACATACTCAATGTGGCACTTGAAGTGTAACCAGTGCCACTGATGCATAAGCCTATTCTATAATCAATTTAAAATTGAAACCTGATATCAGTCTACTTAATGGCATAATTGTACGCATATTTTGAACAACCTTGGTAAGAGAGTCTACTTTCTTATCTGTTAATACTACACATCAAAATTTTCTGATAGAATTATAGCATGCTAATTGAGACGTGGCCTTCAGAGTAAAATGCACACTAATTCTGAAGTCTTAAGGTAAAAAAGAGAATGGAAAAATATCTGGCTCATCATTTTATATTGATTAAGTGATGAAATGACATCTTGGCTATAGGGGCAAAAAAAGTACATTAGGACTATAATGAATTTCATTTACCAAAAGGTGTGTAATAGAATCTCTGAAATTATAGGGGAATACTTCTGTTTTCCATAGTCTAGTCCTTTTTTCTTGAGACTTTTGAAATTTTACTAAAAGTTTCCATTAGGATTCAGTCCTACCCCACTCCCAGCTAACATATGTCAAGTAAGACCCCATGTCCAGCTGTAGCATGAATCTTGAGGCCCAGGTCTGACCAATAGAATGCCCGTATCCCAGGCCAATGTGAATGATTGGCTCCATATTGTTCCGCCAGAGCCAGCCTAGCCAATCAGCTGCAGTTCCATCCTTACAGAGACACAGATTGGCTCACAGAAGAACATGTGACTTACATTGAGGGAGACTAAACCAGTTGACTCAGATGGGACATTCAGGCAAGAGAATGCTTTTGTTTCTCACCAGAATCTAAAAGTAGAGATCATTGTTTGAACCTAGAGCTACTGAAACCACCAATAGGGCTTGGCATAAAATCCTAGAGTGAAGCTGAGCCCCCAAATAGGTAGTAAGAGACACCTATTGTGTGTGCGCCTGGATCAAGACACACCTGAAGCCATTTCTATTGGTTCAATTGCTGATTTGCATGAGTCCTTACATTGCCTTGCTTTCTGCTCAAGCCTTACACCACACGTCCGTAGTGATGATTCCATTCCACTTCACTACAATTTGTCATAAGAGCACAGACAGTAATGGGTAGAAAGCTCTTAGGAAGCTTTATGCCGTTACCTATCTAAATTATCATTGACATTTTAAAAGAGAAAACAGCCAATGTGAAAATTCAGCAGTTTCAATGAAGTCCCATTGACAGTGATTCCAGATGATGAAAATCTCAACCCGTGTTTAGAAACAACCTTGTCAGATCACAGGGACTTGCTGGTGCTGCCAAGGGGCAGGGGCGACGGTCCACTTGCTCTGTTCTGGGCAGCCCCAAACACACGCTGTCGCCTTCCTCACCCGTCATTGCCCATCCATGTCAGGTTCTGCCAGCAGGTGCTGCTGGGCTCCTTACACTTTTCTTTAGCGCTTTGCTTATTCACCTGTTAGGAACTGGCACTTGGAGAACCACTGCGACCGCAGGTGGGCACAAGTCTCTATCATACCGCCTCTGTACCCTGGTGTGCAGTGGGGATGTGCCTCCCCTTCACCCAGAGAGCCCTGTGGGAAACCTCTCAAACCTCCCTCTGGCTTCTCCTGCACTCCTTGTCTTTCTGCTTCACCTTTCAGATTTGTTTACTTGACAGATCTCTCCTGCCAGCCCACAGATCGCCCCATGCTTCCCCTAAACTCTGCACCATGGCCCCTGTTCGAGCCAGAACCAATTTCTCTGCTATCTGTTTAGCTGTCCAGGACCTCCCTGAGAGGTGGAATATGATTTTGTTCAGCTTTGTGCCTCTGGCCTTCACCGATTGGGGCTGGAGCCTAGAGGGAGCTTACTGATGCAGGAGGAATAAATGGATGGAGCTCCAGGGAACGAATGAAGGAGCAGCTGCCGGCACCCAAGCTCTCCAAAGGGACTTCCAGGAGACTTTTCTGATGCTCTCAGCTTAGCTTTGGGCACAAGCCACAGGCCTTTCAGCTCTCTCTACCTCCTCCACCTGCAGTGAAGGCTCCAAGGTCCCTGCTCCTACCACCAGCCCAGAGCTGACATTCATTGCCTAAAGCAAGGGCCATATCCCCAGAGCTCACCAGGATGGGGTGGCAGCAGAGGCTGGCTCTTGGGTCCCTTTTCTGAGATACCTCTGGCTGACCGCCACCTCTGCATGTGGTGGACAACGTTACATGAAGTAGGGTGTCCTGTTGCTACCTTGGAGTCTCTGAGGGGCATTTTCTTTTTTATTATTAGTTGGAACAGGCCAGAGACAGAGATGCAGACACCGAGTATCTTCCTCCTTCTCTAAAATCATGGGAGGGAGGAGAATGAGCAGTCCCCTGGGAGCACCAGGGCCTGATGAAACAGCTGCAGTCAGAACATCTGGGGAGGGGGACACACAAGGAAGCAGAGAGTCACAGAAGACACAAAGAGGTCACTCTGGAAAGAGCTCCTTTCAGGTCCATCCCTGGGAGAGAGAGGAGTAAGGATGTACTGTGGAGAATGAGAATGTCCCAAGTGCTGGTTGGAGCCGGGAGCGCCCCAGGATTTCCTCTGGCCTGTTGTCCATGGAGGGCAACCTAGGGGTGCCCTAGGAACCTTTTCCTGCGATGGAGAGAAGGAGTGTCACAGGGCCGGGCTGTCTCCGGGCAAGTTCAGTGATTCCCTAATGAGTCAGCACAAGTACCGTGCCCCTGCCGGATCCCTGCTGCAGAGAGAGCTGGGCTGGGCCAACACTCCGCCACACTGCCACCGGGGCCCTGGCAGGGAGGGCAGGCTCTGCCTGACTGTGCTGCCTGGTCCTCTCTTCCTCATCCGCTGCCTTTCTGTCGCTTGGCAAGAGGCCTCCCCTCCAAGGAGCTCAGCCTTTGCCTGACGCCGCAAGATTAAGCAAATTGCTTTTAATTAGGACTGCAGTCATTTCCGAAGGGAGCAGCGAAGACAGGGGAAGCTCGGCGGCGTTGACAGGGACTCTCACAGGGCGACACAGAGCCCCCTCCGTCAGCAGCGGCTTGGAGCTTTGGCCCCTGTGTCACGATGCCTTGTCCTGGCTTGCCTAGCTTATGCACCAGAGAACAGAGCCATGCGGGGGGGGGGGGTGCTGCGGACTGGAGCGTCGGGCCCCCGGGGTTCCTGCTGGGTCTGGCGCCCAGATTTGATGCAGAGGGCTTATCAGGCCCGTGTCTTCCGCACCGGCCTGGTTCCGTGGCTTATGCAACCAGCCTCCCGGGAACGGAGGCCCCATCATCGGTAGCTCTTGCTGCTCATCCAAACATTTACCACTGGCAAAGACAGGCAAAGGGACAGGAATACAAGCTGTGGGACAGGGAGCCCGCCAGCATCTCCCGCCCCCGCCCCGGAGTTCTAGGCTGGGGACCAAAGTCTTCCCTGGGGCTCTGGTTCTGGGCCAGACAAGCACCACTGGCCCCAGCGTCCTAGGAGCTTCCCTCTTGGGCCCCCTACTCCCGGCCGCTGCGCCTGCCCCTCCCCCTGCTCCTCCCTTCCCCCTCCCCCTTCTCCTTCTCCTCCTCCCTGCACCACACATTTTATGATGATAATTGGAAAGGAAGGGAAGGTAGCAGCGGCTTTGTTTACAATGCAATTAACATCTGAATAATTTACTGCGAAATAAGCTGGAGCTATATTGAGCACAGAGAGCCTGATCCTCTCCAGGAGCCGGTGCTAAGTCCTGGGGTGGGACTGTGTCTGCCCACTTCCCCGACTCAGTCTCCCCGCAGACAGCACCTGCCCTCTGGCCAGAGCCCTGCTGCAAAATTTCTCTGAAAACTGCGGCTTCCTGTTCGGGACCTCCAGGGTGCTAGAGTGGCTCCGTCCATGGTTCTGATGGCCCCTTACTCCTGGGTGGCTCCCACAGCTCTAGCCAGGGCCATGCCATTCACCTGCAGCTGGCTCCCGTGCCCAGCATATCGCGGGGATGGAGCGCATGTTCAGAGAGCTCAGGCCTGCAGCCGCCGCTTGCAGGAGGCCTGGCAGAGCCAGGCAGCCCCTCGGTGGGCAGCCGGCTTGGATCGGTGCTCAGTGCAGTCCGGGCCATCTCGCTGCTAGACACAGCTGTGCTCTGCCACTGGCCTCGGGCTCCTGGCCCCTCTTCCTCTCTGCGGCAAAAGGTAAATGACACTTTGGATTTCCAGGGTGCACATGGGCTTGGATTGGGGGATGGAGAGTTTAGGCAGGAATGGGGTGGCAGAGATTTTTTTTTTTTTTTTCTTCTAGCCTTAGAAAAAGTGTCTTAAATACTGTGGGCAAATATTTAATGAGGTTTTTTTTGTGGAACGGGGGATTGAACTCAAGCTCTTGCGCTTGCCAGGGAAGCGCTTATTCCACTGAGCCATCTCCTTGGTCCCTCTGTTTTCTATTTTAGGAAACTGCAGGTTACCTTGATTTGAATTAAAATAGGCAACCCTTTCCTCCAGGCCAGGGGTGGGGGGTCCTCACACACCCCTATAAGGAGGCACATAGCTAGATGGTGGCTTAGCTTGCAGCCTGGATTTCTGCTTTCAGCTGGACCCTCACCCCAGTGTGTCTTTACAGTGAGAACCCTACTCACTGGTACACCACAGCCGGGGCCGCTGGTGCCAGAAGGTGGCATGGAGGAGAGCCGTGGATTCTGGGTACCAAAGCCCAGTCTGCTCAGGGTGGTAGACAACACCGATGAGGATGGTTGTAAGTCAGAAGACTGGATTTGAATCCCACCTGTGCCAGGTGCCAGCTAAGCAGTGCCAGCTGCCACATTTAACTTGGCCGCACCTTGGTTTCTAGAGCACGTGGCAAGCACACACTGCACATCTTCTTTGATCTCCAAGTACGCCTGGGTTCTTCGCTCAACTGGTCACCTGGAGCAAACCCTCGCATCGCTCTGGGTCTCAGGTTTGTTACATTCAGAGAGTGCTTTTAATCAAAGTACCACTGGAAATTTACAACTGGAGACCACCACCAAAATCTGTAAGGATTGGCTGTCTTTCTGGGGGGCTGTTAACTTGGACTTTCTGACCTGAACGCGGCCCTTTTACCCCAACTTCTTGTGCTGTTCATATCATTAGTGCTTATAATTAAAAAGAGCAGCCCTTTTTCTACACACTTGTGATTTTATTTTCTGTCGCATGATACTATGGTTTATCTTCTTCAGACTGTACAAGATGTGTTTAAATTTTAAAAATGTATTGTATGTTCTGCCGCCATGAACTGGATGCCCTCTGCCATGTGCCACTCTGCCTTGAAGCCAGCCAAGTGTGGACTAAAACCTCCAGTAATTGAGAGCTAAATAAACCTTTCCTTCCTTCAAAAAAAAAAAAATGTATTGTAGTAAAAGACACGTTGTCATCTTGATAATATTCTCTGTTATTTTAGACACACTTATCCTGTCATCCCTGCCCCTTCTGAAGCAGTTCTGAAAGCCTCTCATGAGTGTCTTCATGAGGCATGATCAGAAACATGGTGAATGCTCCTGCCCAGTATCAACCGGCACAAGGCAGGCTGGTGAAAGTGTGGAGTGTCCTCACTCACCTTATCCAACGGATCTGGCACTGTGCAACTTCTAGACCTTCCCTAAAGCCAAAGTGACCATTAAATGTAAACATTTTGAATTGATTTATGTCATCTAGACAGCCACGACAGTACAACTAAAGACACAGATGAAAAAGCTCTTCCAGAACTGCTGCAGAAAGCGGCAGGGGACCAGGGCCGTGGAATCCTGAATAGACCCAGAACACAGGCCCGGCGAGTGAGTGAGACGACCGAGGGCCCTCGGATCCTGAATAGACCCAGAGCGCAGGCCCAGCAAGGAACCCTTCAGCAGAACTCCCTGCAA